>JAENPR010002975.1:0-28842 GCA_018135685.1 Themeda triandra | reverse complement strand
GCCCTTCTCTCGGCAACGGCGCAGAAATGCTTGTTGACATTTCTTAGCATCACTTAATACTAGGTTGTCATCCCCAGCATGATGCCAGAAATGCTTTGTTGGTATTTATCAATATGCCACTTGTAACTTGGAAAGAACATATGAATGAAAGTGTATCCGCAAACGCACAAATAAAATACCATTATAACATTTCACTGAGAGTAATCCAGGTATCGTTATTTATATTTTACCACTAGGAAGGATAGGCTCTAGGAATATGATAACCACTTATACTTATGATGGAGAGGTGAACCACATTAATCAATCTACTTGTGACAGGGATAAGTCACGAGATAAATGTACTATGAATGATAAATGATAAGCCATAATGATAATGATAACTCGTAGTACTCCATTCTATAGCATTAGCATGACTAAGTAGATTAGAGAAATATTCCTAAGTCATTCTTAATTACAAGTCAAAGCATTCAATGATTAGTGCAATTATGCCTAGCATTGTTAAGATAGCTTTATATCTGAGCATAAGGAACATTGCTAAGAAAGATTAAGAATAGAGCAAGACTTCCTTCGTAACTGGGTTCTACTTATCCTATATTCGGGGAGTGGACTACAAAGGACTCAACGGGAGTGTCACATCCATGATCTACCACATGGCCCGAAATATAGGGTGCATCCATAGGTAAACAATGTATAAGCACCACGCTTACACGCTGTCGACCACTCACCCATTGTACTTCTAGGTGAGAGCTATACGATCTTATGCTTGAATATAAAGACAATCTAACTATGCTAAGCATATAATTAAAGTAGATGATGAGCATGATAAACAAGAACATGAATAATATATATAGCAATGTTGAATCAAATGTAACTAACAAATAAATATAGAAAGATAGAAAGGTTACAGAAGGCTTTACCAAGCCGCGCTCTTGACATGATCTGGAATCCAAGCGAAGCTTGCCTCCCTCTAGATCTATCCAAGCTAGCTATGGCCTAGAATATGGTGGAGCTCTGAGGAGATGATGACTTATTGACTTCTCCAAATGACTTATTGACTCAGGGAGGGGGTAGGGCCTTGCTTATATAGGGTGGAGCATCAATCCTGGACCCTCGGATCAAACTGACCTTAATCAATGGCGTAGATGCAAACCCTAAGGGGGTGGGAAACCGACATATGAAGGCGGAGGATGACAGGTGGGCCCCTGGGTTGGCTGACCTGGGGTTGGGGTCGGCCGAGCCCACCTGGCGGCCTCTTCCTCTTTGCTTCGACGTGGTGTCCTCTAGAACCTTCTAGAGTTGGTGCCCATGCAGGATATTCTCTTTAACCCAACATGTGGGTCTTCTATTGCTCTTTTCTTGATAAATCCCTGTAGAAACACAGATTCACCAAAACCTATAGAATTCTATTAGTTTAACCCCTAAACCTATGTTGGTAATTGTTTTATGCCCTTTTCTATGTTCTTTTGATGGTTAATAATAGTTGTTAACTACCGTCAACATGGGTGTACTCAACACATGACCGATGATTCAAGAATGTTCAATTCAATAAACATAAGTGGCAATGATGGATTTGATAGTATCATATTTGGTGATAATGGCAAAGGCAAGGTCAAGGGTCTTGGTAAGATTGCAATATCCAATGACATTAGCATATCCAATGTGTTGCTAGTTGAGAGCTTGAATTTTAATCTATTGTCCATTGCGCAACTTTGTGATCTTAGTTTCAAATGCATATTTGGGGTTGATGATGTAGAGATCATAAGTGTAGATGGCTCTAACTTGATATTCAAAGGATTTGGATATGAGATTCTATACTCAGTTGATTTCAATGCTAGTGAAGCTTAATTGTCAACATACTTATTCACTAAGTCTAGGGGTTGGTTATGGCATAGAAGGCTTGATCATGTTGGAATAAAACAATTGAATAGATTGATTAACATTGACTTGGTTAAGGGCTTGAAAGATGTGGTATTTGAGAAGGATAGATTATGTAGCTCTTGTCAAGCTAGGAAACAAGTTGGAAATACTCACCCAAAGAAAAGCATGATGAGCACAAGTAGAGAGTTTGAATTGTTGCACATAGGTTTATTTGGACCAACCACATACACTAGTATTGGTGGAAACAAATACTGTTTTGTGATAGTGGATGATTACACTAGATACTATTGATACTAGATACGCACACGAAAGAATCAAAGAGAAATAATCCGCAAGCGCACGGATATCGGTGAGCACTTCACCCGGGAGATATTCCAGAGTATCGTTATTTATTTATCCGCTAGGAGAAAATGTGCATCTGACTAACCCAAGTCTGTACTTAACCCCTGAGCTACAAACAAGGTAATGAGCGATATAGAGAGGATTACTACCACAGTCTTCTTCCAACCTATGGCAAGCTTTGCAACTACTACTCTATGGGAGCACCTAAGAAAAGACACCACAGAGGATGCTTAACCTAGCACTTTTGGACCTACCTTACCTACGACGGAAGTGGATTACAAAGGTAACAAAGGACCGTCATCTCCCCGATACTACCACGGTTCCGGCCGGATAGGGAGCATCTACGAGTGAACCTAGCCCAAGCACCACGCTTACGCTACGAACGATTACTCTATTCCCAACCGGAAGCGAATAAAGTAAACTCGTAAACCAAAGAGCAATAATAACAAGAACTTACTAGTATCGGTTGAATTGCGTAATGATCCTAGAACCAAGCCTCGGGTTAGGAGACTTGATCCCGTAGGTACAACCGGAGAGGAGACACCGACATGCCGGCTTCCTCCAACTCTACCTCCACCCTATACTCTCTCTATCTATCTTGAATGCTAGGCTCTAGGGAGGAAGATCCATTCAAGGGACCCCCTCACCCGATCCTCTCTCGAAATAATGAATTAGGTTTCATGGGATGCCTCCTCCAGGGGCCAGGGCCCCGCTATATAGCCCCTAGATGCACCGCAGCCCTCGGATCAAACCGACCTAAACGGACGATTATTATTCATCCTCAAAGGCGGTGGAACAGGGATCCGCGAGGCCGATTCTCGATTGGTGAACCGGCTCGGCCGCCCAAGGGGAGCCGGCCGACTTCACCGAGCCCGTTCGGGCTCCCGTTTGGTCCGGAGCCTTCTCGAACCTTCCAGACATGCATTTTCACCGGTTCCCGATTATCTCTATGTAAACCCGACATGTGGGCCTTCCTTTGTATTTTCACCGACACCCCGTTAAATGACATTCACCAAAACTCATGGAATTCCATTAGTATAACCCCTATATCTAGTTGGTAATTATATTTAGGTCCTTTCTCATGTCTAGTTGACGGTAAAAATTGACACTTAACGACCGTCAACAACTCCCCCAAGCTTACCCTTTGCTCGTCTCTCGAGCAAAGATAAACTCGATGGATCGTAGAGTTGCTACAATGCTTTCACGCCTCAAAAGTACACATGCGTTCAAACAAGAACTCTCCTCCGGATTAGAGTGAACTATTCGACTCAAAACTTACTCATATTACCTTTCACCATGGGGCTTGTAGCCGTCACTTGGGTCTTGAGCAAATGAAAGATTTAACGGTCAAGTCAAGCGCTATGTTTCTCGCTCTTTGATCAACTATTATTCCGGAGTTTTTGCAAGATTTTCAAATAAAACTCGAGATTCCATGTATGACCCTTTCAAGTCTCTCATTTGTGGTATTTCTCGGATCCTCTCCAAGGCATGTGTAGTGTATGCCTTCTCTCTACTCTCGTAATATGTGGTATTTATGGAACTAAGGCATAATGGAAAGTGCCTTCTCTCTCTCACCCTACTTTCTAATAGGCTTATGTGGAGCTCATAGGTGGGGAGACACTCAAACTCACTTGCATATATTGCACAGCTTAAACCATGGATCCAATAGGAACTAAAATAATAATAAAGTCATATGTGCATGTGAATGAGGGAATGGAATGGATGATAAGATGATGATGATAAGGAAATGATTATGAGGGGTGATCACTTGGCGAACATCTACTTCTACACTTGCTCCTTTGGGGATAACATGACTCCCTTTATTCGGAAACCTTGAAACTTCTTGAAGGGAAGGACTTGGCTACTCTTTCTTTCTTTCTTTTTTCTTCTTTTTCTTTTTTTTAGAGCAACCAATCCTCTGAAAATGAAACTTTAGCAATGGGGAGTGTATAACTTGAAATGATAATGACTGGAGCTTTTATGTAGGCAAATGGAACGGCGATGATTATTTCTAGATGTTCACTCCGTGATAGGAGTAGAACCTTTTCTGGATGAAGTGAAATGAGTGGCGTATGTATTTTGTGGATGGATGGATGGATGGATGCATGCGTACTCCCAGGGTAGGAGCAGCATAGGCGCGTATCTCCGTGGGTAGACAAGACAATATGTGGGGAATGCGCACTCCCAAGATAGGAGCAAAGATAGGTGCGTATCTCCAGGGTAGAGATAGCACAATATGTGGTGGATGTGGATCTATATGTAGGTGGTACTTCTAGGGACAAAGTAGCACGAGTGAATGTAGTAATTATAAAATGGGTGCATGCTTCGAGGACGTAAGTAGCATAGATCAATGGATGAAGAGCACATAATATTGACTTTAATCGCATGACCGGTTCCCTATGGGTCCACAAAAGATAACCACACTCAATGCCTATAAAGACTACACTCAAGCCTACAATATGAACTATATAAATGGATGGGTTTTCCTAATCTAGTAAGCATGAATATATGGTCAGTGGTAGGAATTTTGAACTCTCATCATAGAACTCATCATGCAGAAATTTTAAGATTTTCAAAGATAAATTCTCCGTAACCCTAGCATCTCTAGGAACAAGATGGACAAAGCTCAAAATTTTCCCATATCATATCCGTCAACTACCTAGACTTTGATCAAGCATTCGCTACCCACAAGTTTCGGTTCGGAGTAAATCTCAAATCTAAACAACATTATGTCCAAAACTCGGGAGAGTGCAAGGTTGAAAACTAGGTACTTGAAAGGAATTACGGCAGAAAGCAACTATTCATCATTTCCATATAAGAGCTTATTCTCGTAGGGTTCATTTTAGCAGCAGTGACTTTTCACATACTCTCCTCTATTTTATTTTGAAAACTTAAATAGATAGATAGATAAGCTAGTGATACTTAGCTGGATACAAGGGGGTGCTCTCCCCCAAGCCGGATGTTGACGTAGTCTAATGGTGTTGCCGACCGGGCAAAGAAGGCGTATTGCTCCTCCCGGAGTGTCGTGGATAATGGTCAGAGACAAGATCGCGACCGTTGAAGACAACACTCCGACAGGGGACATGACATCCTTTTGCTCGTTAGCTCTTCTTGATCCTTTAAATTCTGCGAGGCTCAAATAGACAAAGAAAGCTTGTGGAACCGATTAAGTGTTAGTGATAAACCTCTAAGCCTTGGATGTCTAGAACCTTCTTAACATAAAATCTTTTTAGTAGGATCTTAATATTTTTACAATTTTATATTTATGGTATGTAGACAGAAAAAATGCAACTAAGATGAAAACTTATTTTTATGCCACCACAAAGGATATCTTTGTGGGCCGCCGCACCACAAAGTTATTCACATGGGCCTTAGCATTTTCTGGATGCAATGCAAGACAAAACTATTTTCTTTTCTAATGTAGATGCAGCAAAATAAATATGCAACAAGAACTGATTATGCGGAAAGTGAATATGCTAAAGGAAAAGCTTATGCAATGCTAAAATGGGAAATATGGATAACTACCAAGTTACCTCCTTGGCGAGGGTTCGGTGTTTTATGTCCTCTAAATAGGACTTCTTGTCATGTTCAATCCTCCTGCTTCATTTGATCTCAAAGGTAGAGACCTTGAGAACTGCATCTCTTGAGTTGATGTTTTTTTTTTTTTGAGGAAGGGGTCATCCATATTCTTTCCTTCTCCAATGGTCTCAAGTGAAGCTTTAATTGTGAAGTCAAGATCTTGGTTTGTGTGCATGTTGTAGGTTCAAAACTTTATCACCGTAGCACCCCCGGGATGAAGAGTAGATGCTTCTAGTGGGCCTCTCTTGACCTTGTGCTCCACTTATTGTTTCTTCTCTCATAGAGGATTAGTGGACAACACATACCCGAAGGAATATAATAACAAGGGTAGATTTGTCATAGAGCTAAGATCATATTCTATGCTACAAAAAAGTTGGGTTGAAAATTTTAATTAGCATAGAACATTTGCTCAACATTACTTCTTCTCTTAAGGATTGATTTTACTTTGACTTAAGCTTGATTTGTGTGTGTGACATCTATAGAAGACAATCAAACTTATAGAGAGAAAGTAATTGTGAGTGGAGGGATTGCAAACCAACGTGCCAGAAAGCGACGAGGGCTTGAGAAGAGGAAGAGTATTGTTGGATCATCATTAGAGGAGTCGGCGGCCTTCCTCCCCAAGCTTGTTGTTGCTCATCATTGGAAGCCAAGTGTGTGTGTTGAATCATCCCTCGAAGTGTGTTGTAACTCTATGTTCTTTAGACACCGTCCATCCTCTCGTTTCCGAAGTCTATCGGAGAGGGATCTCGATTCTAGAGCAAAGATCTCTCCTTGGCATTCTTCTTTTCTTTGGACTATCCAATCTAGGACTACAGTTGTATGATCTTCTTTTGTCAACCATTCTTGATTTTTACCGAGCCTTGGTCGACTAATTGATGTTCATTGGAGATGTAGACTCGAGTTCTTCCTTGATGGTCTTTGTCTTCTAGCAGCATGGCGAAGAGTTGTGGTTAATGATACGCCATCTGCCTTGATGATCAAGGAAAGGACTTCATTAATATTTGTATGCAGGCTTCATCTCCAATGGCATAGGGACATCATCTTGCAAATGTAGTTGTTCATGGTCTTCTTGGGCTTGGTCGGTAGTCAACCCTTGATGGTGATTGGTTGACACAAGGATGCATGCTATCATGACATGCTTGTCCTTACCGCGACGTGCAAGATGGTGTCTTCAAGAATAATAAGAGCAGGTCTTTGATTGACCAAAATGAGGTGAGTTTCTCCCAGCCTTCTCATTGGTGTCCTAGCTCGAGTTTTGGGCTCAATACTATGATGTCTTCAAGGTTCCTCATAGTTTGTCGCCTTGTTCATCCACTTCCTTTGGGTGAGTGCTATTGATGTGGATCCTTCTTGTAGCACTCTTGTCTCCTTTGTTCCATCACTGAAGTGGTGATTTGGCAGTTCACCATGAATAGGCAGCCATACATTCTTTCAACTCTTTCTTGGACGATGAATGAGCTATGTCTTCCGTGCGAAGTATTGTTTAGGTTCATCATATGCCTTGCTTCATCTCTCGATGTGAGTTCATCTCAGACTTTCCCAATTTGAATTTGGAAGTTTCCCAGGGTTAGTCCAACAAAATATACCAATATCTACTACAAGACAATTTTAGTTCAATAACCAAACTAGACTCCATGTCTAATCTAATTAAGGAAGGCAATTTTACCTAAGCACTACGCTTAATTTAAAACCTTTAGAAGTACCCATATTGCAATTATGAAGCACCTCTAAACTAAAGCATACTATAACAGACAAAGGCAGCATGAGAGCACTACAGAGATTTACTCAAACAGTGATGGCAAGGGGCATGATTAATGTTTAGCAACCGAGCATGCCTAAGGTAGGGACAACCAAAATAATGTAGCAACATGGCAAAAGATGTATTTATGGAAGTATATCCCCCAAGCTTGAATTCGGCAGAAATCAAGATTGGATGAATGTAATTCAATGCTGCATAGTGATTGGTTGGGCATACCTTGCATGTGTTATTCCTTTGATCTTTTTGCTTCGAATCTGGAAAGGTTAGTGACACGAATACCCGAAGGAATATTTTCACAATTATAACTCTATGCTCATTTAACAGGGCAGCGCAGTGGAAAGGTGAACACTTATGTCATGATCTAAACAGTGCTTGTTTTAGGACACTAAGCTTGTCCTTGGGAAACCTTCAAGATGTGAATTAGTGAAGTGGTTCCCCTCCAACACCAATCTATGTGTACTCTCTCAAGATTCAACACAACGAGATCTGCAATATTTATGATAAACAAATGTGTCTACAACCACCCTTTCAATATCTTTAGGAACAGGGAGCATGAGGGGGTTGAAGATCTCGTGTGGGGCAATGTTGGGGAGACTAAGTGAATCAGGAGATTTTTCATATGAGCAAGGTCTTGATGGGGTGTTTAAGAAGTAACTACTTTGCTCATTGAAGCCTCCATCATCTTCCACTTCCAAGGGTGACTCGACATAAATGTCCAAAATTCTCCTTGGATCGTCTCTCGAAATGATCTCATCTAAGGCCTTATCCACCCATTCAATGGCAATAGCACATAGGTTTTTAATGCTCTCTAGCCATGGATGTTGCTCTTCAAGATCCTCTATATGTTCTCGATGATTCCTATGCATGGGATATGTACACGGATTTCTAGGATCGTCGGGAGGTTTGGGAGAAAAAGCATAGAACGAGTCATAGGGGTCAAGGATGGGTTTAAAGATGGGTTCGTATTCTATATTTGATGTGGGCATAGAAGGGAGAAGATAAGTGTGGATTCTAGATGGCTTCGCTCTCCTTCTATGGCATCACTTGGCATGCCATCCTTGAGTCTTTCTAAACGTCTTTCAAAGAGATTGGATGTGAGACACTTTCTACAAGATCTCTTCCCGAGAAGATTTATAATGCATGCACTAAAAGATCTCTTATGAAGCGGGAAGTTTATGCTCCTCCTAAAATTGCCATCAAAAAGAATTTCTAGGGATAGAATTACTTCTTTCCTTAGAGAATTTTGGAGTACTACTGGGTTGGGATGGATAGCCAAATCATGGGATTGAAATGTTTGCAAAGTGGCTATGAAAACTTCCTCTTCTAGTTTGGGGGATGATTCCTTCTCTACCTCTAAGATTTTAGCATGAAGGCTAGTGCAAGGAGTGTGTCCACTAATAAGGACAAACCTCACTTCACTAATGGATAAAGAAAGGAAAAGTCCTCCAAAGGTGATATTATCAAGACCCATATATAGATGTTGAAGAAGAACATGGTCTTGTAAGGCTTGGTCTAAACCTAAATTTATATGAAAATTAGAAGATTCCTCGGTGTGGCCAAAAGTTCATTACCTACTTGATCGAGGGATAGGACTTGGGGTTCATTACCCTCTCTCGGATGAGGATAGGACCTTGGGTACATTACCCTCTTGATTAGAAGATAGGACTCTAGCTGTAGAAAAGGGTTGGCTTTGACCTATTGCAACCACGTATTGGTGTAGCTCATAGCTAGATGTGAAAATCATGGGTTCTAGAGGCTCTAAGCATGTGCTCATGGGTGCAAGATATTGGTGGATAGGCGTGGAATTTGGGTTATCCATAAGGATATAAAATAAAAGGCAAAATAAAAATACAAAAAGATAAAAGTATAATACAAGGTTAAGCATGACTTAAGGTTATCTCAGAGACCGTCTTTCTCCCCGCAGAACGGCGCCGGGTAAATGCTTGTTGATACTAGATACGCACATGAAAGAATCAAAGAGAAATAATCCGCAAGCGCACGGATATCGGTGAGCACTTCACCCGGGAGATATTCTAGAGTATCGTTATTTATTTATCCGCTAGGAGAAAACGTGCATCTGACTAACCCAAGTCTGTACTTAACCCCTGAGCTACAAACAAGGTAATGAGCGATATAGAGAGGATTACTACCACAGCTCTTTCCAACCTATGGCAAGCTTTGCAACTACTACTCTATGGGAGCACCTAAGAAAAGACACCACAGAGGATGCTTAACCTAGCACTTTTGGACCTACCTTACCTACTCGACGGAAGTGGATTACAAAGGTAACAAAGGGACCGTCATCTCCCCGATACTACCACGGTTCCGGCGGATAGGGAGCATCTACGAGTGAACCTAGCCCAAGCACCACGCTTACGCTTACGAACGATTACTCTATTCCCAACCGGAAGCGAATAAAGTAAACTCGTAAACCAAAGAGCAATAATAACAAGAACTTACTAGTATCGAAGTTGAATTGCGGGAATGATCCTAGAACCAAGCCTCGGGTTAGGAGACTTGATCCCGTAGGTACAACCGGAGAGGAGACACCGACATGCCGGGCTTCCTCCAACTCTACCTCCACCCTATACTCTCTCTATCTATCTTGAATGCTAGGCTCTAGGGAGGAAGATCCATTCAAGGGACCCCTCACCCGATCCTCTGGAAATAATGAATTAGGGTTTCATGGGATGCCTCCTCTAGGGCCGGGGGCCCGCTTATATAGCCCCCTAGGATGCACCGCAGCCCTCGGATCAAACCGACCTAAACGGACGATTATTATTCATCCTCAAAGGCGGTGGAACAGGGATCCGCGAGGCCGATTCGATTGGTTCAACCGGCCGGTCGACGCCCAAGGGGAGTCGGCCGACTCCCACCGAGCCCGTTCGGGCTCCCGTTTGGTCCGTAGTCTTCTCGAACCTTCCAGTTACAGAATTTTCACCGGTTCCCGATTATCTCTATGTAAACCCGACATGTGGGCCTTCCTTTGGTATTTTCAACGACACCCCGAAAACGACATTCACCAAAACTCATGGAATTCCATTAGTATAACCCCTATATCTAGTTGGTAATTATATTTAGGTCCTTTCTCATGTCTAGTTGACGGTAAAAAATTGACACTTAACGACCGTCAACAGATACACATGGATCTTCTTTCTTGTTGACAAAAGTGAAGTGTTTAATAAATTCAAGTCTTTTGTCAAGAGGTGCCAAAATGAGTTTGATACAACAATCTAGAAAGTGAGAAGTGGGAATGGAAGTGAATTCAAGAATAGAAGAATTGATGAGTTATGTGATGATTTCGGAATTAGACATCAATTCTCGACCAAGTACACTCCACAATAAAAAGCCTTATTGAGAGGAAGAATAGAACATTGATTGATATGGTAATGTCTATGCTTAGCGAGTACAATGTGAGTGATTCATTTTGGGCCAAAGCAATCAACATGGCTTGCTATTGTAGCAACCACCTCTATTGTCATGCATTGATGTAGAAGACACCATATGAGTTATTGAGTGGAAGAAAGCCCAACATTGCATACTTTAGAGTGTTTTGTTGCAAATGCTATATCTTGAAGAAAGGCACAAGATTGAGCAAATTTGAGAAAAAATGTGATGAAGGGTTCTTACTTGGTTACTCCACTATAACCAAAGCATATAGAGTTTGGAACAATACTACCAAGATAGTGGAAGAAGCGCATGATCTTGAATTTGATGAAACCAAGGGCTCTCAAGATGAAGATGAAAATTTGGATGATGTGAGAGGAACTCAATTGGTTAATGCAATGAAGAACATGGATATTGGTGCCATAAGGCCTAGAGAAGTGATTGATGTTGAAGATGACAAAGATCAAGTGCTCTCTTCTCCTAATGTGCAAGCAAATGGAAATCAAGCTAGTACAAGTGGTACTCATGATGAAAGCCAAGTCCAACAAGTGCAAGATCAACAAGCTAGTACATCTCAAGCAAATCAAGGAAATGATCAATCCCATGTTCTCCAACCAACACATATTTGCAAGGGATCATCCTTTGGTCCAAACAGTTGGGGACATAAGGAGTGGTGTGCAAACTAGATCAAGATAGGCATCCTTTTGTGAGCATTACTCTTTTATGTCATCATTTGAACCAACCAAGATAGAAGATACATTGATGAATGTTGATTGGGTTAATGCTATGCATGAAGAGCTAAACAACTTCACTAGGAACCATGTTTGGAAACTAGTTGACAGGCAGAAGAATCATAATTTGATTGGAACTAAGTGGGTCTTTTGGAACAAGCAAGATCAAGATGGGATAGTGATAAGGAACAAAGCAAGATTGGTAGCACAAGTCTATACTCAAGTGGAAGGTCTTGACTATGGAGAAACATATGCCCTGGTTGCAAGATTGGAAGCAATAAGGATCATGTTAGTGTATGCTTGTGCCCACAACATCAAGCTCTATCAAATGGATGTGAAGAGTGCATTCTTGAATGGATACATCAATGAGTTGGTATATGTTGAGCAACCCCCAAGTTTTGAAGATGACAAGAAGGCCAACCATGTTTACAAGTTGAAGAAGGCATTGTATGGCTTGAAGCAAGCACCAAGAGCATAGTATGAGAGGTTGAGGGATTTCCTACTCTCTAAAGAGTTTAAGATGGGCAAGGTTGAAACCACTCTCTTTACTAAGAAGATTGGCAAGGACTTGTTTGTATTGCAAATCTATGTTGTTGATATCATATCTGGATCAACCAATCAAGATTTTTATGAAGAATTTGGAAACATGATGGCTAATGAGTATGATATGTCCATGATTAGAGAGCTTAGTTACTTCCTTTGGTCTCCAAATCAAGCAAATAAAGAATGGCAACTTTGTGAGCCACGGCAAGTACATAAAGCACATGATCAAGAAATTTAGATTGGAGGATGCA
This sequence comes from Themeda triandra, assembly GCA_018135685.1. Taxonomy (NCBI): domain Eukaryota; kingdom Viridiplantae; phylum Streptophyta; class Magnoliopsida; order Poales; family Poaceae; genus Themeda; species Themeda triandra. Next base: position 16,372 of record JAENPR010002975.1, on the reverse strand, counting down.
AAGGCAATTCATACACCTATGGGGACAAATGGTCATTTGGACTTGGACACTAGTGGCAACATGGTGGATCAAAAGCCATATCAGTCAATAATTGGAAGCCTACTCTATGTCACCGTATCAAGACCGGATGTCATGTTTAATGCATGCATGTGTGCAAGATTTCAAGCCTCACCAAGAGAAAGTCACTTGAAGGCAACAAAGAGAATATTCAGGTACTTGAAGCATACACAAAATGTTGGATTGTGGTATCCTAAGGGGTCAAACTTTGAGTTGATTGGGGATTTGGACTCTGATTATGCGGGATGCAAAGTGGATAGAAAGAGCACATCAGGCACATGCCAATTATTGGGAAGGTCACCCGTATCATGGTCATCAAAGAAGCAAAACAGTGTGGCACTATCTGCTGCTGAGGCCGAATACATATCCACCGATAGTTGTTATGCTCAATTACTTTGGATGAAGGCTACTTTGGATGATTTTGGAATCAAATACAAACAAGTGCCATTGCTATGTGATAATGAAAGTTCCGTGAAGCTCACAAACAACCCGGTTCAACATTCAAGAACAAAGCACATTGACATTCGCCATCACTTTATAAGAGATCATTAACAAAAGGGCGACATTGCAATTGAGAGTGTGGGCACCGATGATAAACTTGCTGATATTTTCACCAAGCCACTTGATCAGAAGAGATTTTGCAAGTTAAGGAATAATTGAACATACTTGACCTCAAATATGTGTTGATGCACCCCCATTATATGACATGGCTCTCCTTTGACAAAGCAAAGGTAAAATTGGTTGACATATGCATTCATACCTTGCTAAGGACATGTTTAGTACATATAGTCATTTCTATCTTTATTAGGCAAATTCATGAAAATCAAATGAATTTAATGTTTGTATGTTACCGCTATTACTTCTATGCTTGATATGACCTAGTGGTAGCATATGACTTGTTTATGGGCTTGTGAACCTAGTGTTTAATCTAGCTAATGAGCTACAAGTGTTTAAATCAACATTGGCAAGATAACCATTGAAAGATATGTGAAGAAACTTGTCATTGGTTCAAACCAAGTTAAATATCTTATGCAAGTGATCTAGATTGAACTAGTGATCCTACTTTTGAAAATTGTTCACCCCTCTAAGCCATTAATTTTAAGTTGACTATCTCAACCTACCTAAAATTTGAGCTCATCTTTTGTAGTCATTGATGATAAAGGGGAGAAGTGAGACAAAGATATAATGTGGGGGAGAGAAACAAGGGGAGACTTGATAGACTCGATATAGGGGAGAAAACAAAGAAATGAGAATAGAAATAGGAAGAGAAAACGAAGAAATGGGAATAGATGAGGCAAACGAAGCAAACGAAGGTAGCCTCTAGCCTAGACACCATGTCTATGCTATCGACTACTACTCTAGCATCGTACAGGGTTATCTATCTCTATCAGGAGCCCTCTACTAGAGTATCCACTATGAGAATGGATGACAAACCCGCAAGCAAAAAAGAGTAAGGCTTATGGCCATAGGAACCATGAACACTTAGCGAAAGATTTGTCGAGGTACAAAACTAGTGTTCGTCTAGGTACCAGCTTGGGAAGATTACCGACAAGTCTAGCGCTTCCCCAAACTCTTCCTCACATCTCTCCCTATTACTTTTCTCTAGATAGCTAGGGCTTAAGCCCTTTGGAAAGGTGCTCTTTCTCTTTGTTCTTGCTCCTTGTGTGTTGTATTGAGTGAGGGGGTGTCCTCCTTTTATAGGTGGAGAGGAGCCAAGGATATTTTCTATTCCTTTATTCTCTCCATTACTACAGAAAACCACCTCTAGTGCATTGAAGTTACCGACCAATCACCCACTACCGACCTTGGATAGGCGATATCTGTCCCCTGGCGAAAGTTGGGCCTGAGGCGAGCTAGTAGGAGGGCAGCGGCCCCCTAGGTGTGGCCACACCCTAGCTAGGCCCAATTGAGCCTAGCTTCGGTGGGTGGCCTTCTTTGGGCTTCTAGATAGGGCCTGTTGAAAGCACTAGTTTGGTTTTGGATAATTGATGAAACCTAGTGTACTGACCTTTTGCTCTAAGTGTGATTATGAGCTAGGTTGGTACACACCTTGGTGTTGGCACATGGCAGTAAGGGTTGAAGTTTGGAGTTTAATGGAGGAGAAGAGGAGCGATGAAACCTAGGGTTTAGGTGGTCCAAACCATCAATGATGGGTCCAGAACCAAACCCTAGGTGAGTAGCGCTGCTGCACTGGTTCGGACTCTGGGCGCACGGGACAACTGGACCATTGGTCCTCAGTTCGGTTGGTGACCCCCTGGCCATGTGGCGTGATGGGAAGTAGGCAAGGCAGCTCCGGACCTTAGAGCTTGGTTCGAATGATAGGAGCGAACTCAGTCCGGAAGCAAATTGCCTATCTGGAACCTTTCAGGAGTTGTCCGGACTCTGGGCGGCATGGTCCAGATGGTGACTATTCACAGTCCGGAGTTGGGAGTCCAGACGTGCGTGAGTGATGCCGTTGGCGCGCAACGGCTAGTTTCAAATGCGAGGACACATGGCGTTCACCGATGATTTGTTGAAGTGAACCGGACTCTGGCCTGATGGTCTAAAGCAGCTGAGCAGTAGAGTCTAGACGATGAGTCTGGAGCCTGGTATGGCTCTCTGGACATGTGGCACGCTAGATTAAATGAGGAGAGGGTCCGGACCCTAGTGTGATGGTCCGAACACCACGATTGAGGGTCCGAAGGTTGAGTTCGGTACCCCTTCGTGGGCATAATGGCTAGAGGAGGCATGGGACCTCTGTAAATAGATGTTGGCTAGCTCTAGCTCACCCTTTTGGACATTTTAATCATCTGTACATCCTTGTGAGCTAAGGCAAACCTCTCCCACTCAATCTTTTGCTTGATTGTGCATCCAATTGAGTTGGGAGTGATCCAAAGTGCATTTGCTTGAGTGATTGCATCTAGTGGCACTTGGGGATCATTCTTGCTGTGGTTTTCTTGTTACTCTTGGTGGTTGCTGCCACCTAGATGACTTGGAGCAGTAGAGGAGCTTTGGCATGAGTTGGTGATTGTTTGTGGCCACTCTCGATGATCATTGTGAGGGGTTCTTGGGCTTATTCCCCGATGGAGTGCCAAAAGCCACTCTAGTAAATTGCTCGTGTTGTTGAACACCCTCATTTGTGTAGGTTCTTGCAGCGTCTTTGTGTAAGGCTGAGCTTGTGTACGCCTATTAGCTCATGAACCACCAAGTGAACAGTTGACACAATGGGGACTAGCTTGCTGGGAAGTAAGTGAACCTCGGGAGAAAAATTGTATGTCACTTGACCCCATGGAATTCATTTGGTAGTCAATGATATATCTCTTGCCATGTTCGGTATACTTATTTACCACTTGTATGACATTCTTTGATATCTCTTGTGTAGTGGTAGTTTAAGTAGTGGCTAGTTGTGTAGCTAGACTAAGTGTTTTAGTTGTAATTAGTTACCTAGCTAGCTCAACTAGAGTAGAACTAGTGACATAGCTCCTTGTGTGCCTAGAGATCATAATTGACTAGAATTGTTTAGATAGGTGGCTTGCAACACAATGTAGAGCTAGAGAAAAATTGCTTTTTGCCATTTGTTGTACTAATCAATTTGCTCTAGTGATCTTGTATAAATTTTTATAGGCAATTCGCCCCCTCTAGCCATTTAGGTCCTTTCACCTGTATTGGTTGACGCCATTTGGAGATACTCCACCTGATCGGGCCCTGATTTGCCCAGTAAGTGGGCCTTCTCCCCCTTGGGCTCATGTCGGGTGTTTCTTTATTGTGTTCCTTTATATACTTTAGGCACATTTTCTATATTATTCGACATGTCCTGACAAATCACCAAACTCGTGGAATTAGTTAGTTTATAAACTCTATCTCTATGTGGTGTTCATTTTGGTGGATTTTTGGCGGTTAAAAGTAGGAGTTAAGGATTGCCACCAAGCGGACAGCTTCTAGAAGGAAGAGTGGTGGCCCACCTATCGTAGGGGAGTCAGCTGACCCCCTCCATAGGTCGGTCGACCCCCAAATGCACCCAACCGACTTGGTGCATGCCTCCATGCACTCACTTGATCTCGACCCGTGATCCCATGGTGGTTTGATGGCGGTTTGATCCAATCGCACATGATGAAGCTCACACAGATCACTAATGTGGCACTGGACTAGCCCCTACTCCACCTCTCACTATAAAAGGAGGCTCACACCCGCCTCTACAACTCTTGCAACGCAATGCTTCCAAGCTCCAAGTGAACAGTAGTGTAGTTCCACTCTTTCTTAGTAGTGTTGTCTAGTGTGGGTGTTAGAGTTGAGTCGAGCTTGCTCGAAGTTTTGGAGTTGTCTTCTGGAGAGTCTGGTATAGCTCTTGTACCTTTCCCTTTTTAGTAAGACTTTTATCTTATTCAATATATTACATTCTTGCTCTACTTTACATAATCATTACTTTGTGCAATATACTTGTTCTAGTATTGTTGTGACTTATCTTAGCATATAGTTGTTATATACTAGATTGTGATCCTGTAACCCACACTTGTATGTGATCATCGCCTATCATAGGGTGCTCTAGATGATCTGTGCGTACGCAATTAGAGTAGTGAGAGAAGGTGTAAGCGTGGTGCTTATACATTATCTTGCCTTTGGCTATCGCTTGTCACACAGAAAGATTGTGGTAGCTTGCAAGTGGTGATAGCCTAGTCTTTGTATTCCACCATGTTTTGTAGGCAAGTTCTTAAAAGGTAAGGCCCCCATAACATGGTAGCCGCTTCGGATAGGGGTTTTGTCTCCTATTGTTCTCCTATCGCCTAGCATAGATGTTGTAAGGTATCAATCTATATATCTCAATTGTGTGACAAAGTTAAGTTCATAGGGGTGATGTCTGACGCCATCTGCCTTTGCCTTTTCTCATTCTCTTTGTTCGGGAAGGTGAAGCAATGGTTCTACGCCAGCAAGGATGAAGCCACCACCTAGGATAGATGCGCCAATGTGTTCCTCAAGAAGTTCTTCCCGATAGGCAAAACTAATGCTCTTTGGGGGAAGATTTCAAGCTTCCAACAACAAGCGGATGAGACGATTCCCAAAGCATGGGAACATCTGTAGGAGTACATTCATTCTTCTCCTCATCATGGGATAGAAGAATGGCTCCTAATCCAAGGTTTCTACCATGGGCTAACCAACATGGCCTGTAGTCACTTGGATGCTGCAGCTGGAGGAGCATTCTTCTCACTCAATGTGAGAGATGCCAAGGACCTCATTGAGAAAATGATGACAAATCAAGGATGGAATGATGAGCGCCTCTAGCCAAAGAAGAGAGGTATGCACATCGTTCATGAGGTGGACATGCTCTCTGCGAAGGTCGACCTCTTGATGAAGAAGATAGAAGAAGGATCCAATTCTAAGAAGGATCAAGGGACCATCCAACACTACACCACCGCACAAGCAATTGAAGCTGATCCTTGGTGTGAGGTATGTGGCGGAGATGATCATTCGGGGAACAATTGTCCCAAAACAAGGGAGGATGTGAACTTCATCATCATCAACAACAACAACAATGGTTATATCGATTCCAGCAACAAGGATGATGGAATCTGCGCCCCTTCCACCAAGGTAATGGAGGTAATGGTTACAACAATAACTTCAATAACAATTACAATAACCAACCTTCAGTAAGAGATCTTGTCTTAGGCCTATCTAAAATCAATAACAACATCAATAAAAAGTTGCTTGCTAATGATAAGATTCTTGAGAACCTTAATGAGAAAATGGATAGCTTTTTTTTGCCGTTAAGAATCAATTGAGCTTTAATAAAATGCTAGAAGCACAATTAGCTCAATTAGCGGCTGTTGTCCCATCCTTCGAGCAAGGTAAGATCCTTGGGAAACTTGAGCATCCGGTTGAAACAGATAAATTGGTTACCGCGAGGTTTGGTAAGCCTCCACTCTGGTCAAACTATAGCTATCTCCTCGATCCACCATTCATCACCAAGAAAGGAGATCCTGGCCACCCGATGATTAAGTGCTCAATTGGACCACAAGTCTTCCCCAATGCCTTCTGAGACCTTGGATCAAGCATCAACATCATGTCCAAGGTAATGTATGGTAATTTGTTAGGTGGACCTTTGTCCGCCACTTTTATTCGTTTGTAGATGGCGGATCGTGACAAACCCATTCCCCGAGGGACTGGCAAGAGACATCTGGTGAAAATCTAAGATGACTGTCCCCATGTACTTGGTGATTTTGGATATGGGAGCCTATAGAGGAAGTTCTTCTTATCCTTGGAAGGCCATTCATCAACACCACAAACACGGTCATCTACGTGGGATCAGGACAAATCCATTTCCAAATCCCGGGATGGAAGGTAAAATGTGCTTTTAAGGGATATACTAACAATCCGGTCAAGACATACCGTTCCAAGAGGAGGCCTCACCCAACACAACTTCAGAGGAATCAACCCCTGCAGGTCAAGAAGGACAAACATATCGAGGACGATGAACCCGCCGAACCGGAACCACAACCACCAAAAACCCTAGCGGGAGAAGGAGGTGCAGCCATCTTGGTGTCACACCCCAAAATTTTCATTTTGGGTTATGCGTAGAAAACACTAAATAAAAGAAATGCTTTTATGCATTTACTAAAATTTTCTCAAGATTTAATTATGTTTTTTATAATTTATATAATAAAAATTTGATTTCCTTAATTTTTTTTGGAATTTAATTTAATATATTTGTTGCATTCGTTCTAAGAGCATTAATTTATTTTTGTGTGAAAAAAGGTTTTATGAAAAGCTCGGTTAAGCTACGAAAAGATTATGTTCTATTTCCAAAATAAAATTATTATTCTTTTTTATCTCAGTCAAGTCCTTAAACCTTGTTTTCGCCAATATTCTTTATATGTCAATTCAAATATATTCTTATTCTAATGTTTATCCATCTCATCACGTTGACACCTTTGGACTTACCTTGCCATCAATAATTCCTACATAATTTCGTTCTTCCTTTTCTTCTGGCCCATTTTCTTTTGCACGTGTTTATTCTCAAGCATCCAAAAACTACCCAGCCACCCACATTCTTCACGTAATTAATCAGCCAAATACTTGCGTGCTTGTTTATTCATCTCCTTCATGACATCGTCAACTTTTTCATGGCAGCCGTCTTTCTTCCACTCATTCAGATCACAGAGCTGCTCGTGAGTAGTACTAGTTACAGGCTTACTTCTCCTTCAAATCCCACCACCGAACATATGAACGGTCACCATAGTGGCCTTAACTCAATGTTCCACCACGCTCTGTATACTAATGCTGCATTCCCTAACTATTCTTAAAGTTTTTCAAATGGGCCAGGCCCGATGGGCTGACACAGGCACGGCCCGAGAAAGCACGGCCCAAGCACAGCCCGGCCCAGCTGCCTTCGTGCCCGTGCCTGGCACGGCCCGCTCCGGTGCCCATGCCTGGGCCTTGAATTCAGCCCATGGGCCAGCACGGGCACGGCACGGTTTTTGGGCCGGCACGATGGCGGCCTAGTTATTTTCAATCGTCGGATTCATTTGGAGAATTTCTGGCCATTGGATAGCTCTAGATGGAAAACCTAGGTATATAAGCTAACCCATCCTCATTTCTCTTCATTTTCCTCCGGTCCTCCCTCCCAGTCCCAGCCACAATTCCTCTGCCTGACCGCCTCCACTCGCTATGCATGCCAGCATGTAGCCACTGGCCCTCTCCGCGCAGCGCAACCCTCTCCGCGCAGCGCAACGGCGGCATCCACGACGGGGGTTGGAAGCGCGTCCTCCCTCCCTACTTCTGCTCTCGTCCACGCGGTTGAAGACGAAGGGCCCCGAGCGCGTCCGAGGATGGGGGCGCATCCCCACGGCGGCGGCGCGTCCTCGCGCCGGCTCGGCGCAGCTCGGCAGCAGTGGCGCGTCCCCGCGGTAGTGGCGCTGCGGATGGGGCCGCATCCCCACGACGGTGGCGGCAGCGTCCACAACGATGGCGCGGCTGCAACGACCTCGGGCCGGCGTGCTCATTGGCACGGCACGGCACGGCTGAGCTGCCATAGGGCCATGCCTGGGCCGAGATGCCGGCACGGCGGCACTACACGGCACGGCACGGCGTGCGCATAGTGCCGTGCCTGGCCGTGCCGTGCCTCGCCGTGCTAGTGCCAGGCCGTGCCTGGGCGGCCCGTTTGGAAAACTATAACTATTCTGATTCTCCCTTCCGAGCCCCAACAAAAAGCAGCACAACTCCATTTTGCTTCGTGTATTACTTCTTCCTGTACAAACTCAGAAAAGCCACCAGCAAAATCATCTGCATGTGCCAAGTTCGATGTATCTACGTACCTCTCAATCTCTTCGTCTCCATGCACATGCACCAGCAGTTTCTTTTGCAGCTCCACTTCCAGGCACCGACCTCCATGTGAAACGGCCTGCCAATAATAGCTGAGCGAGCTCCACCACCGGCAACTCCACTCCATCTAATGCCGCTTCTTTCCAAATAAATTCATCAGTTTATTTAATGGACAAAGTGTGAATCATCTAGTTGTGCAGCCCTTGTTGCAACTTAACTCTCCCTGTCTCGTGGATTGTTCCCTTCCTTGTTCATTCCTGCTTCATTTCTTTCTCTGCCGCATGCTACGGTGACCAGCAGCTAAGCCAAGTCCACATCCACAAAGCAATACTGCCATCACTATCAAGTAACAACTTATTACTACCCACTCATGCCTGATTCATTTTCAACCATCAGAAAGCCATAACGTGAGCCACAGTGGCAATAAACTCGAGCTCCACTAGCAGCAGCATTTCATCTTTGCCGCATGACCTCTCAGCTCCCTTGCCCATCTATAAATAGTGCCCAGTCCCTCTCTCCATGTCACGCCTCTGCTCCTGATAACCCTCCTCCATAGCTTCTATCCCTTGGCAAGAGCAAACGCCGCTGCCTTTCATATGTGCCCCATCGAGTTGTCGTTCACGTTGCTGTTCACCATATATGGTGAGGATCTTCTCTAATATACCTATCATCTCCTATCACAACAGCATGCTAATCTTTTCCTTTTGTTCATATTCATAATCGCCGTTGCCCGCTGTTGTCGAGCTCCACGTCGCTGCCGTCCATCTCCCAGTTGAAAGCACCGCAAGCTCTCTCTCCTCTTCCGTCGGAACCGCAGGTTCACGCCGCACCCACCGCGACGATTCTTGCTGTGGATGGTGGCCGGCATCGCTGCTCGCCGTGCTTGCCAGGGGGCATGTCTTGGATGACTGTTTCTTCGCTCCAGTCTCCAAATGAGGATGCTTGCCGTCGCTACTTGGTTCCGGTGAGGTTTCTCCATCAAGTTCTATTGTGTTGCCATTGCTGGTCCCCTACATATTCCCTGTTGTTTTCTGTTTTCATGGCAGCAGATCAAAAGGATAAAAGCCGTGCCGTGAGATGGGTCACGTAGTTTCCTTACCAGGCTGCCATCACCGATCTGTGCTTCCCCATCGTACCAGTACCACAGATGATCTCCATCATTCCATGCCGTCAGCCATCACATGTAGGTGAGAAGCACCCTCACGTACGTCACCCCTTTTCTATTCATCTTCTTTTGAAACCAAGATGCAGTCGTTCATGCATTCCTCATTTGCGGCCTTGATGTGTAGAGCCACTATAATATATAAACTGGACAAGTACGGTAGTAGCTGCACACCATCATGCATCAAAATCTGACATATATAGCACAGCTGTGCGTGCACAGGATCCAGTACACCGTACAGTTATCACGTGCTATTACCAACACCTGATTATCGATGCTTCCATCTTCTCAACTCAATGTAGACAAGTGCACACAAGCTAATAAGGAATATTACGTTTGATTCCTTTGATATCATCACCTAATCATGCTGACGCCATATACATCTTCTTTCCTTCATAAATATATTCCCAATATTTCTATAAAAATACCATAGCTCATGTTCCCATATATTTCTTCTACATCACCATATATATCCATCTTGCACAAAAATATATCTAGCCAAGCTCCATCGATAATCCACAGTACTTAATCAGAAATCTCATGGCCATCCTTACGTAGTCCATAAATGATTTGCAACGAAAATCCAAGACCACCAGCATTCGTGCTTCCGGCAAGTACAGTGCACGCACATATACCTTTTTCTTTTCCTTCCTCAAATATAATTCTAGTATATCCCTACGGTTTACCTTTGCAATTACACCGTGTTGATTCCCTATTTTCCTTCTAAAATATAATTCCAATATTCCTACACATAATCCTCCAGCAAATGTCGTTTATGTTCTCTGCATCCTATGGGCCCTTGATATCTCACCATAATTCCTTCCATGAATTAATTAATTATTAATTTTATATTTGAATCCTTCCAACTTCAAAAAGCTTATAATTATTTAGTAGCAGCCTTGTTTTCGCGGTTTTGCGCTCACGCGACCATAGGATCATCCCCTACGCATTAGAATCGTTTTTATCTTGTTTTATAATTCATGGTGTACTGTTTTTAGGTTAATATTTGTGCTTGTACCGGTTGTTGTGATCGATAGAGGAGATGCTATGCGAGGATGGTTTAGAAAGGAAAAGCTGGAAAGTTGGAGCGAATAATTGGAGGCAAGTCCTAATAACCATTTAATCACCTTTTCATGTGCATGTGTCTAAATTTCATGCTAAGGACTTTACCTAGTACTTGTGATATCCTGTATTCTTTGTTTACCTCGGGTTTATGCATATGGCTAGTTTTGCTTAGCTCACAATCACCAAACGATATAATATTAATTTTGATTAATGACTTATGGAATCAATGGATTAAAGTGATGTTTTTGAGCAACATGGACAGAAGGGGGCTAGAGCATTGGGTCTTTTGGGTGCTCTAGTCTGTCCTCCATAAGGACTGAATCTTAAAGCGGCAACCCAGGTACAGCCTTGAGAATCAAAGTGGGCACGATCTTAGTCGTATAGCTAGTTTTCTCTAGCTCGTTAGTAGTTCCCGAATTCTTTCGGCGCAAGAGGGAGGTTGCAGAATGGCTTCTTGCCTGTCAAGATGAGTGCTGGGCTGCGGTCATTAAGTGTGCCAATCTTGAAGGGGGGCTCCATTCGCCTAGCTGCTGAAACCTTGCGGCTACTAACTTGTTAGGGTAATTAGTAAAAGGCTTCGTAGTGAGACCTTGACGCACTTCCATAGAGGAGGTGATATGGGAGTCATGACCCCTGGCATATGGGAATCATAACTCAAAGTGAAAGTGTACACACTCTGCAGAGTTTCATCAATCTGATATATCAGCCGTGCTCACGGACACGAGCGGCCTGGATCCTTTTCGAGATAGATGGTTCTATGGATGGTTTGGGATATGATTAATCTTGATGATGATGATAATTAATTATATTCATATGGGAGCTCTAAGCATAACCTAGCAATATAGGTTTAATAAATAAAATATGACCAACCAAAAATGCTTACCGCAGTTCAGCCATGTCTAGCCTTTTGAGCCTTGCATCCCCTCATGTTATACTTGCTGAGCATGGTGAGCTAACGCTTGTTGTTGTCACCAATAAAAATTCTGAATGGGTACCAGATGGCAGATCAAGTGATGAGTTTTCCAAAGGAGTTCTGAGTTCTAGGCGAGTGCTCCCCCAGTCAACCGTCCCTGTGGAGTATGGTGACCCGAAGAAGAAGACTAGAAATTGTTTCCACTATGTTTTGTTATACATGTAAGTCTTAATATAAATATGTTTCGCTATGTAATAAATCATTGTTTCTGATAATTACCATATTTGTCGCTATATGTGTTGTGTGGACATCCTGGGCACACATATACTTAGCGCTTGGTATTCTTCGGAAAACCGGGTGCTACACTCGGTCTCCATCTTCGGGACTGACTGACGCACCCGAGGAATGAACATGATGGAGTTGTCCTGCTCCAAGGACTTAAAACACGGAGCCCTCGCCGAAAGGTAACTCGATAGTTATCTCATATTTAATTTTGATTTGCATTTTCACTTTGCATTTTCATTTTGGATTTTTTCATTTTGACATAACCTTTCCCTTTTTGCATTTGAGTTTGAGATAAAAGATTTCACAGAATTTTGAGAACATTGGAGGGAAGAGGGGGGTCAACTGATCCCCTAGGATGCCCTCTGCCATCTTGGTTGAGTGGAGAACATGAGGTGACCTTGGTGGAGACAAACGAAAAGGAAAAGAGGCTATAGGGCAGGTCACCCAATCTCCCTATGGTGCCTTTGTTCACCTCCACATCCACCATCTCTCATTGTCGGAAATCCAGAGTAGAAGGAGAAGGGGGTCGGCCGACCCCCCAATGATGCCTCCTGGCTACCACCTGCCTTGGGTTTAAGAAGCCATGCAAGGGGAGCTCGTTGTCACACTCAAACCCCTCGAAAATTCTTAGCTCCCCATCTCCCTCATCTCTCAAGCTTTGTGAAAGATTTTCTCAAGTTCATTTAGTCATTTAGCCACTTAAAGAAAATCGAAAAACTTTTTGTTGACTTTTTCTTGCATTTTGTTTGCATTTTTCAAGTTTGTCTTTGAGCTCAAGTCACTCTCCCAAGAGTGATCTCCTTAATACGATTCATACACCAAAAGAAGGACAAAAATTCCTTGGCCGTCGGATCGGGTTCGTGGATGATCCAAACATGCGAGGCGCGGGCAAAGGGCTAACGGCCCCAGTGCAGGGAGGGGTGCGGGCACCACGGATGGGTGACCCCAGCATCTGTGCCACGGTCGCGGCCGTGCGCTGCGCCACTGCCGCCGTTCGTCCCGCGCCACACCTCCCCAGCCGCTTCTCTATCCGCAGCCGCCGCCGGAGCGCAGCCAGCAGCAACCGCCGAGGCCCCCCGTTTGCTCCTCCTTTCCCCTCCGCTCTAGCAGGCCATCACGCTTCCCTCAGCTGGTGTCGTGCCCACAGCACCCTAGGCTGCCGCGCCGTGCACCCGTCATCCATGCCAAGGTGGGAGGGGCCGCCGCACCGGGGTCGCCGAGCCGCCGCGCCCACGCCCGCCACCCACGGCAGCCGGCAGAGAGAGAGAGAGAGAAAGAGAGGAAGAGAGGGAGGGAGGGGAGGCCGCGGCACAGATGCAGTGGCACAGAGGCTGCAGAGCAGGAGGACCGCCGCCAAGGAGTGCTCTGGCCATTGCCATTGGGAATCGCCAGAGCGCTGCGCCCTCCGTCGCCAGTAGGATCGCGCCAGAGCCCCCTCCACCCAAACGCCACGCCAGAGCACCGCCAGAGCCGCACTCGCTATAGCCGCTGCCACTCAGTGCTCGTAGTCCACCCTCGCCAGAGCGAAGACTAAAGCCACCACCACACGCTCACCGCCGTAGCTGCGAAGCTTGGGCCACAGGAGCACCGCACCCTCTGCGCTCGACAGGCCGACTTCGCATCAACGCCGAGGACCGCCTTCTCGCCTCCGAGGACTGCCATCTCGCCTCCGCAGACCACCGCCGCCAAGACTGCTGGCCACCACCACGCCGCCGCTCACTGAATCAAGCTAGCATAGCCTAGCAGCCCCTCTCCTCTCGCCTCGCCCTTGACCGCCCTATGCTGGACCCAAGGCCACTTCGCCGGCGCCCTGGACTGCCGCCGGAGCCTGGTGCCCTGTGCCCCCTCTGCTCTCTGCTTCTTCCCTCTCTCTCTCTGCTGACTCTCTCAGTTGAGGACGAGCACAGGTCGCTGCCTTCGCCCTCCCTGCGTTGCCCTACTATGGCCGGCCAACCTCCAGACCTCCCTCTCTCTCTCACCCGCCAACGCTCTACACTTCCCTCTCCCTCCGCTCCACCCTCTCTCTCTCTTTCTCTCACCCTTTGCCCTTTTTCTCACTAGCTCGATTGACCACACAGAAGAGATAGGGAAAACCGATAGCAACCAATGTGGAGCACGGCCATGTCGTTCAATCCAATGGTCGCGTGACACCTCAAACCCTCAGGCCCACTCGCTAGCCACATTACCCCTTCTTCCCCTCCTCTTTTTGTGTAGGCGCGGCTCACGAGAACTAGGAGAGAAAACACACGGGTCCATGGCACAATAAAAGGGCTGGCTCACGAAATAGTGCCAGCAAGCAACGGCCACAGGCCACAGGCCACAGCCCTGGCCCACGCGCAAGCCACAAAGAAATGCAACACGCACACGGGAATGTACACAGGAGATTAAAAGTAAGCCTTTTCTATTTCAAAAAATCTTTAAAATTCCTAAATAAACTAGAGCCACCCTAGACCCTACCCAAACTTTTTCCATTCCTTTTCCATCATCCAAAATCCAAAAATAATTTCCAGGCTCCTTCCCATTCGTGTTTTGGCTCGATAAACTTTGACAATTTATATCTCCTACATCTTAACTCGAAATCACGTAATTTTTCCACCACAAATCTTCTAAAATGAAACTCTACATAATCATATCCTTTTTCATAATTTTTGGTGCTCGCATCGTACGTGAGCTCCTCCACTTAACTCCTGTAAATAACAAAATGTCATAAAATAACATATATAATAGACATTTTAATAATCAAAAATATTAAAAGGCAATAAAAATAAATAATATTTGCAGGAATAATTATTAAAATATGAATAATTAAAGTGAACCGCATTGTTTCGAGAAATGTAGGAACACTACACAGAAAAATCATAAAATACAAAATCAATTTGTTTTGGAATCCTCATGAATAGATCTATGCAGTGGATCCATAATAGAACATGTTTTAGTAGATAGTTTTTACTGTACATTTTTTCCTATGCTTTTTAGGGGTAAATATGAAAATAAAATAAAAATCATAAAATACAAAATCCAGTTGTTCAGAACTCCTCATGAGAAAATATCATCACATCTATGTACTGCCAAATTTCATGATTCGAGATTGAATTCTCCTCATTTCACAATTACATTAAGCTTCCGGCTACTTATGCTCCTCCCCCTTAATAAATACTTTTACCCCTTCTTTCGCCACAAAAAAAAATAGCCAAAAAATGTTATAGTTCCATTTCAATAACAAAAGTAAAATATTACTTAAATAATACCTTCAAAATAATGGAGTGTCCAAAATATATGCCAAGTGCAACAACAGGCCTGCTAAAAATTAACAAAACTATTATCATCACAAATAGACCCTATTGTAAACAGCTTGTTGTAAGGCTGCAAATAAATGGAGCTTATGTAAAATCATATTAACAAGAGCATTAACTTATGAATTGTTGAATTTCATGCTTTGAGTTCAAATATTCCTCATTTCGCAAAAAATATAATACTGAAATAATAAAAAAATGAGACAATTCATCCTTCAAAATATATAGATAACAAAATGATAAATTCGTTGTTGACATATACAACCATGGGTAAATGATAATTTCCAATTAACATGGAAAATATCACTAATGTATTGTACACAGAACAATTCAGTTACCATTATTTGTACTCATCTACCTAACTACAAAGGAAAAAAAAAGGCTAAGGATGGCCATGCGTGGCAAGGCTACGCAGTTTTTCTAGTTGTGGTGGTTCTTACACCCCGCAAGGACAACTAACTTGGACAACCAATACTAACGCTAATGCTAATCTTTGTAGTCCTTGTTGTGTTCTTGTGTCTTCTTCTTCTTCTTGTGTAGGAAAAATGAAGAATCCATTCAAGACGGCAGTCAAGAAGAATGTCATTGGTGGGAGTTCATCCCGATGCTCCTGCCATTCTGACGGTGATTCTCAAGGAGGGCGAAGAGAATGTTCTGCCCACTTCTCTTAGGCAACGGAGGACATGCCAAGCGATGAACAAAGCCAAGAGGAGCAACATTAGGGTGTAATCATTGTACCCCCGATGAGAGCAACGGATCCTGAGTGGACTCTCTAGTTGAACCAACAAGAGTACCAAAGATACCTCTATCCGGGGGTGCACGCTTGGGCACACCAAGGTCTTCGACTAGAACCTCCTCAACAACACAGGTGTGAATGTGGAATTTAATATGGTCTTTTCTATGATTGGTTGGCATGGGATTTTGCTGATGAACTAGGAATTAAGCTTCTTACCATAGAATTTTTGTGCTCATTACAAGTTTCTCATGATGGAGTTTATTTTTGTATGTTTAGTCAAGAGTTTAATCTTACATGGAGTCAATTAAATGTTGCTCTTGGTTTCAATAAAGCATGCTTGCTAGATTTAGACTCTGTCACCCATAGATTTAATAAGGCTAAATTTTGGGAAGCTATAACAACTTCACATAATTGCTCTAAACCAAGACCCCATGAGATCCACAATCCAACCCTTCGTTTCCTTCACTTTTGATGTCAATAACTCTTTTTCCTCAACATGATGTTCAACCTTTAAGAATTGAAGAGTTAAAATTGCTGTATGCCATGGCCCATAAAATTTATATTTCACC
>JAENPR010002765.1:0-43156 GCA_018135685.1 Themeda triandra | reverse complement strand
GAACCAAAACTCCAGAACGGACTAGAAACGAGCTAAACATGAGTTTTGGGGCAAACGGGATGACTTGGGTGTTAAGAAAAACTCAAATGCAACTCTTTTCGTACCAAAAGTGGCTAGAACAGCCTTCACGAACGGTTTTAGCACGGTTTGTCGTAACGGAACCAAAACTCCAGGAACGGACTAGAAACGAGCTAAACATGAGTTTTGGGTCAAACGGGATGACTTGGGTGTTAAGAAAAACTCAAATGCAACTCTTTTCGTACCAAAAGTGGCTAGAACAGCCTTCACGAACGGTTTTAGCACGGTTTGTCGTAACGGAACCAAAACTCCGGGAACGGACTAGAAACGAGCTAAACATGAGTTTTGGGTCAAACGGGATGACTTGGGTGTTAAGAAAAACTCAAATGCAACTCTTTTCGTACCAAAAGTGGCTAGAACAGCCTTCACGAACGGTTTTAGCACGGTTTGTCGTAACGGAACCAAAACTCCGGGAACGGACTAGAAACGAGCTAAACATGAGTTTTGGGGCAAACGGGATGACTTGGGTGTTAAGAAAAACTCAAATGCAACTCTTTTCGTACCAAAAGTGGCTAGAACAGCCTTCACGAACGGTTTTCGCACGGTTTGTCGTAACGGAACCAAAACTCCAGAAACGGACTAGAAACGAGCTAAACATGAGTTTTGGGGCAAACGGGATGACTTGGGTGTTAAGAAAAACTCAAATGCAACTCTTTTCGTACCAAAAGTGGCTAGAACAGCCTTCACGAACGGTTTTAGCACGGTTTGTCGTAACGAACCAAAACTCCGGAACGGACTAGAAACGAGCTAAACATGAGTTTTGGGGCAAACGGGATGACTTGGGTGTTAAGAAAAACTCAAATGCAACTCTTTTCGTACCAAAAGTGGCTAGAACAGCCTTCACGAACGGTTTTAGCACGGTTTGTCGTAACGGAACCAAAACTCCAGAACGGACTAGAAACGAGCTAAACATGAGTTTTGGGGCAAACGGGATGACTTGGGTGTTAAGAAAAACTCAAATGCAACTCTTTTCGTACCAAAAGTGGCTAGAACAGCCTTCACGAACGGTTTTAGCACGGTTTGTCGTAACGAACCAAAACTCCGGAACGGACTAGAAACGAGCTAAACATGAGTTTTGGGGCAAACGGGATGACTTGGGTGTTAAGAAAAACTCAAATGCAACTCTTTTCGTACCAAAAGTGGCTAGAACAGTCTTCACGAACGGTTTTCGCACGGTTTGTCGTAACGGAACCAAAACTCCGGAAACGGACTAGAAACGAGCTAAACATGAGTTTTGGGGCAAACGGGATGACTTGGGTGTTAAGAAAAACTCAAATGCAACTCTTTTCGTACCAAAAGTGGCTAGAACAGCCTTCACGAACGGTTTTAGCACGGTTTGTCGTAACGAACCAAAACTCCAGGAACGGACTAGAAACGAGCTAAACATGAGTTTTGGGGCAAACGGGATGACTTGGGTGTTAAGAAAAACTCAAATGCAACTCTTTTCGTACCAAAAGTGGCTAGAACAGCCTTCACGAACGGTTTTAGCACGGTTTGTCGTAACGGAACCAAAACTCCAGGAACGGACTAGAAACGAGCTAAACATGAGTTTTGGGGCAAACGGGATGACTTGGGTGTTAAGAAAAACTCAAATGCAACTCTTTTCGTACCAAAAGTGGCTAGAACAGCCTTCACGAACGGTTTTAGCACGGTTTGTCGTACTGGAACCAAAACTCCAGGAACGGACTAGAAACGAGCTAAACATGAGTTTTGGGGCAAACGGGATGACTTGGGTGTTAAGAAAAACTCAAATGCAACTCTTTTCGTACCAAAAGTGGCTAGAACAGCCTTCACGAACGGTTTTCGCACGGTTTGTCGTAACGGAACCAAAACTCCGGGAACGGACTAGAAACGAGCTAAACATGAGTTTTGGGGCAAACGGGATGACTTGGGTGTTAAGAAAAACTCAAATGCAACTCTTTTCGTACCAAAAGTGGCTAGAACAGCCTTCACGAACGGTTTTAGCACGGTTTGTCGTAACGGAACCAAAACTCCAAACGGACTAGAAACGAGCTAAACATGAGTTTTGGGGCAAACGGGATGACTTGGGTGTTAAGAAAAACTCAAATGCAACTCTTTTCGTACCAAAAGTGGCTAGAACAGCCTTCACGAACGGTTTTCGCACGGTTTGTCGTAACGAACCAAAACTCCAGAACGGACTAGAAACGAGCTAAACATGAGTTTTGGGGCAAACGGGATGACTTGGGTGTTAAGAAAAACTCAAATGCAACTCTTTTCGTACCAAAAGTGGCTAGAACAGCCTTCACGAACGGTTTTAGCACGGTTTGTCGTAACGAACCAAAACTCCGGAACGGACTAGAAACGAGCTAAACATGAGTTTTGGGTCAAACGGGATGACTTGGGTGTTAAGAAAAACTCAAATGCAACTCTTTTCGTACCAAAAGTGGCTAGAACAGCCTTCACGAACGGTTTTAGCACGGTTTGTCGTAACGGAACCAAAACTCCGGAACGGACTAGAAACGAGCTAAACATGAGTTTTGGGGCAAACGGGATGACTTGGGTGTTAAGAAAAACTCAAATGCAACTCTTTTCGTACCAAAAGTGGCTAGAACAGCCTTCACGAACGGTTTTCGCACGGTTTGTCGTAACGGAACCAAAACTCCAGGAACGGACTAGAAACGAGCTAAACATGAGTTTTGGGGCAAACGGGATGACTTGGGTGTTAAGAAAAACTCAAATGCAACTCTTTTCGTACCAAAAGTGGCTAGAACAGCCTTCACGAACGGTTTTCGCACGGTTTGTCGTAACTGAACCAAAACTCCGAGAACGGACTAGAAACGAGCTAAACATGAGTTTTGGGTCAAACGGGATGACTTGGGTGTTAAGAAAAACTCAAATGCAACTCTTTTCGTACCAAAAGTGGCTAGAACAGCCTTCACGAACGGTTTTAGCACGGTTTGTCGTAACGGAACCAAAACTCCGGAACGGACTAGAAACGAGCTAAACATGAGTTTTGGGGCAAACGGGATGACTTGGGTGTTAAGAAAAACTCAAATGCAACTCTTTTCGTACCAAAAGTGGCTAGAACAGTCTTCACGAACGGTTTTAGCACGGTTTGTCGTAACGGAACCAAAACTCCGGAAACGGACTAGAAACGAGCTAAACATGAGTTTTGGGGCAAACGGGATGACTTGGGTGTTAAGAAAAACTCAAATGCAACTCTTTTCGTACCAAAAGTGGCTAGAACAGCCTTCACGAACGGTTTTAGCACGGTTTGTCGTAACGGAACCAAAACTCCAGGAACGGACTAGAAACGAGCTAAACATGAGTTTTGGGGCAAACGGGATGACTTGGGTGTTAAGAAAAACTCAAATGCAACTCTTTTCGTACCAAAAGTGGCTAGAACAGTCTTCACGAACGGTTTTCGCACAGTTTGTCGTAACGAACCAAAACTCCGGAACGGACTAGAAACGAGCTAAACATGAGTTTTGGGGCAAACGGGATGACTTGGGTGTTAAGAAAAACTCAAATGCAACTCTTTTCGTACCAAAAGTGGCTAGAACAGCCTTCACGAACGGTTTCGCAGCACGGTTTGTCGTAACGGAACCAAAACTCCAGGAACGGACTAGAAACGAGCTAAACATGAGTTTTGGGTCAAACGGGATGACTTGGGTGTTAAGAAAAACTCAAATGCAACTCTTTTCGTACCAAAAGTGGCTAGAACAGCCTTCACGAACGGTTTTAGCACGGTTTGTCGTAACGGAACCAAAACTCCGGAACGGACTAGAAACGAGCTAAACATGAGTTTTGGGGCAAACGGGATGACTTGGGTGTTAAGAAAAACTCAAATGCAACTCTTTTCGTACCAAAAGTGGCTAGAACAGCCTTCACGAACGGTTTTCGCACGGTTTGTCGTAACGAACCAAAACTCCAGGAACGGACTAGAAACGAGCTAAACATGAGTTTTGGGGCAAACGGGATGACTTGGGTGTTAAGAAAAACTCAAATGCAACTCTTTTCGTACCAAAAGTGGCTAGAACAGCCTTCACGAACGGTTTTAGCACGGTTTGTCGTAACGAACCAAAACTCCGGGAACGGACTAGAAACGAGCTAAACATGAGTTTTGGGTCAAACGGGATGACTTGGGTGTTAAGAAAAACTCAAATGCAACTCTTTTCGTACCAAAAGTGGCTAGAACAGCCTTCACGAACGGTTTTCGCACGGTTTGTCGTAACGAACCAAAACTCCAGGAACGGACTAGAAACGAGCTAAACATGAGTTTTGGGGCAAACGGGATGACTTGGGTGTTAAGAAAAACTCAAATGCAACTCTTTTCGTACCAAAAGTGGCTAGAACAGTCTTCACGAACGGTTTTCGCACGGTTTGTCGTAACGGAACCAAAACTCCAGGAACGGACTAGAAACGAGCTAAACATGAGTTTTGGGGCAAACGGGATGACTTGGGTGTTAAGAAAAACTCAAATGCAACTCTTTTCGTACCAAAAGTGGCTAGAACAGCCTTCACGAACGGTTTTAGCACGGTTTGTCGTAACGAACCAAAACTCCGGAACGGACTAGAAACGAGCTAAACATGAGTTTTGGGTCAAACGGGATGACTTGGGTGTTAAGAAAAACTCAAATGCAACTCTTTTCGTACCAAAAGTGGCTAGAACAGCCTTCACGAACGGTTTTAGCACGGTTTGTCGTAACGGAACCAAAACTCCAGAACGGACTAGAAACGAGCTAAACATGAGTTTTGGGTCAAACGGGATGACTTGGGTGTTAAGAAAAACTCAAATGCAACTCTTTTCGTACCAAAAGTGGCTAGAACAGCCTTTCACGAACGGTTTTAGCACGGTTTGTCGTAACTGAACCAAAACTCCGGAACGGACTAGAAACGAGCTAAACATGAGTTTTGGGTCAAACGGGATGACTTGGGTGTTAAGAAAAACTCAAATGCAACTCTTTTCGTACCAAAAGTGGCTAGAACAGCCTTCACGAACGGTTTTCGCACGGTTTGTCGTACCGGAACCAAAACTCCAGGAACGGACTAGAAACGAGCTAAACATGAGTTTTGGGGCAAACGGGATGACTTGGGTGTTAAGAAAAACTCAAATGCAACTCTTTTCGTACCAAAAGTGGCTAGAACAGCCTTCACGAACGGTTTTAGCACGGTTTGTCGTAACGGAACCAAAACTCCGGAACGGACTAGAAACGAGCTAAACATGAGTTTTGGGGCAAACGGGATGACTTGGGTGTTAAGAAAAACTCAAATGCAACTCTTTTCGTACCAAAAGTGGCTAGAACAGCCTTCACGAACGGTTTTAGCACGGTTTGTCGTAACGAACCAAAACTCCGGAACGGACTAGAAACGAGCTAAACATGAGTTTTGGGGCAAACGGGATGACTTGGGTGTTAAGAAAAACTCAAATGCAACTCTTTTCGTACCAAAAGTGGCTAGAACAGCCTTCACGAACGGTTTTAGCACGGTTTGTCGTAACGGAACCAAAACTCCAGAACGGACTAGAAACGAGCTAAACATGAGTTTTGGGTCAAACGGGATGACTTGGGTGTTAAGAAAAACTCAAATGCAACTCTTTTCGTACCAAAAGTGGCTAGAACAGCCTTCACGAACGGTTTTCGCACGGTTTGTCGTAACGAACCAAAACTCCGAAACGGACTAGAAACGAGCTAAACATGAGTTTTGGGGCAAACGGGATGACTTGGGTGTTAAGAAAAACTCAAATGCAACTCTTTTCGTACCAAAAGTGGCTAGAACAGTTTCACGAACGGTTTTCGCACGGTTTGTCGTAACGGAACCAAAACTCCGGAAACGGACTAGAAACGAGCTAAACATGAGTTTTGGGGCAAACGGGATGACTTGGGTGTTAAGAAAAACTCAAATGCAACTCTTTTCGTACCAAAAGTGGCTAGAACAGCCTTCACGAACGGTTTTCGCACGGTTTGTCGTAACGGAACCAAAACTCCAGGAACGGACTAGAAACGAGCTAAACATGAGTTTTGGGGCAAACGGGATGACTTGGGTGTTAAGAAAAACTCAAATGCAACTCTTTTCGTACCAAAAGTGGCTAGAACAGCCTTCACGAACGGTTTTAGCACGGTTTGTCGTAACGGAACCAAAACTCCGGAACGGACTAGAAACGAGCTAAACATGAGTTTTGGGTCAAACGGGATGACTTGGGTGTTAAGAAAAACTCAAATGCAACTCTTTTCGTACCAAAAGTGGCTAGAACAGCCTTCACGAACGGTTTTAGCACGGTTTGTCGTAACTGAACCAAAACTCCGGAGGAACGGACTAGAAACGAGCTAAACATGAGTTTTGGGTCAAACGGGATGACTTGGGTGTTAAGAAAAACTCAAATGCAACTCTTTTCGTACCAAAAGTGGCTTGAATTGTCTTCACGAACGGTTTTCGCACGGTTTGTCGTAACGGAACCAAAACTCCGGGAACGGACTAGAAATGAGCAAAACATGAGTTTTGGGTCAAACGGGATGACTTGGGTGTGAAAAACTCAAATGCAACTCTTTTCGTACCAAAAGTGGCTAGAACAGCCTTCACGAACGGTTTTTTGCACGGTTTATCGTAACTGAACCAAAACTCTGGGAACGGACTAGAAACGAGCTAAACATGAGTTTTGGGTCAAACGGGATGACTTGGGTGTTAAGAAAAACTCAAATGCAACTCTTTTCGTACCAAAAGTGGCTAGAACAGCCTTCACGAACGGTTTTCGCACAGTTTGTCGTACCGGAACCAAAACTCCGGCAACGGACTAGAAACGAGCTAAACATGAGTTTTGGGTCAAACGGGATGACTTGGGTGTTAAGAAAAACTCAAATGCAACTCTTTTCGTACCAAAAGTGGCTAGAACAGCCTTCACGAACGGTTTTAGCACGGTTTGTCGTAACGGAACCAAAACTCCGGAACGGACTAGAAACGAGCTAAACATGAGTTTTGGGTCAAACGGGATGACTTGGGTGTTAAGAAAAACTCAAATGCAACTCTTTTCGTACCAAAAGTGGCTAGAACAGCCTTCACGAACGGTTTTAGCACGGTTTGTCGTAACGGAACCAAAACTCCAAAACGGACTAGAAACGAGCTAAACATGAGTTTTGGGGCAAACGGGATGACTTGGGTGTTAAGAAAAACTCAAATGCAACTCTTTTCGTACCAAAAGTGGCTAGAACAGCCTTCACGAACGGTTTTCGCACGGTTTGTCGTAACGAACCAAAACTCCAGAAACGGACTAGAAACGAGCTAAACATGAGTTTTGGGGCAAACGGGATGACTTGGGTGTTAAGAAAAACTCAAATGCAACTCTTTTCGTACCAAAAGTGGCTAGAACAGCCTTCACGAACGGTTTTCGCACGGTTTGTCGTAACGGAACCAAAACTCCAGGAACGGACTAGAAACGAGCTAAACATGAGTTTTGGGGCAAACGGGATGACTTGGGTGTTAAGAAAAACTCAAATGCAACTCTTTTCGTACCAAAAGTGGCTAGAACAGCCTTCACGAACGGTTTTAGCACGGTTTGTCGTAACGGAACCAAAACTCCGGAACGGACTAGAAACGAGCTAAACATGAGTTTTGGGTCAAACGGGATGACTTGGGTGTTAAGAAAAACTCAAATGCAACTCTTTTCGTACCAAAAGTGGCTAGAACAGCCTTCACGAACGGTTTTAGCACGGTTTGTCGTAACGAACCAAAACTCCAGGAACGGACTAGAAACGAGCTAAACATGAGTTTTGGGTCAAACGGGATGACTTGGGTGTTAAGAAAAACTCAAATGCAACTCTTTTCGTACCAAAAGTGGCTTGAATTGTCTTCACGAACGGTTTTCGCACGGTTTGTCGTAACGGAACCAAAACTCCAGGAACGGACTAGAAACGAGCTAAACATGAGTTTTGGGGCAAACGGGATGACTTGGGTGTTAAGAAAAACTCAAATGCAACTCTTTTCGTACCAAAAGTGGCTAGAACAGCCTTCACGAACGGTTTTCGCACTTTTGTCGTAACGGAACCAAAACTCCAGGAACGGACTAGAAACGAGCTAAACATGAGTTTTGGGGCAAACAGGATGACTTGGGTGTTAAGAAAAACTCAAATGCAACTCTTTTCGTACCAAAAGTGGCTAGAACAGCCTTCACGAACGGTTTTAGCACGGTTTGTCGTAACGAACCAAAACTCCGGAACGGACTAGAAACGAGCTAAACATGAGTTTTGGGTCAAACGGGATGACTTGGGTGTTAAGAAAAACTCAAATGCAACTCTTTTCGTACCAAAAGTGGCTAGAACAGCCTTCACGAACGGTTTTAGCACGGTTTGTCGTAACGGAACCAAAACTCCGGGAACGGACTAGAAACGAGCTAAACATGAGTTTTGGGTCAAACGGGATGACTTGGGTGTTAAGAAAAACTCAAATGCAACTCTTTTCGTACCAAAAGTGGCTAGAACAGCCTTCACGAACGGTTTTAGCACGGTTTGTCGTAACGGAACCAAAACTCCGGAACGGACTAGAAACGAGCTAAACATGAGTTTTGGGGCAAACGGGATGACTTGGGTGTTAAGAAAAACTCAAATGCAACTCTTTTCGTACCAAAAGTGGCTAGAACAGTCCTTCACGAACGGTTTTAGCACGGTTTGTCGTAACGAACCAAAACTCCGGGAACGGACTAGAAACGAGCTAAACATGAGTTTTGGGGCAAACGGGATGACTTGGGTGTTAAGAAAAACTCAAATGCAACTCTTTTCGTACCAAAAGTGGCTAGAACAGCCTTCACGAACGGTTTTAGCACGGTTTGTCGTAACGGAACCAAAACTCCAGGAACGGACTAGAAACGAGCTAAACATGAGTTTTGGGGCAAACGGGATGACTTGGGTGTTAAGAAAAACTCAAATGCAACTCTTTTCGTACCAAAAGTGGCTAGAATTGTCTTCACGAACGGTTTTAGCACGGTTTGTCGTAACGGAACCAAAACTCCGGAACGGACTAGAAACGAGCTAAACATGAGTTTTGGGGCAAACGGGATGACTTGGGTGTTAAGAAAAACTCAAATGCAACTCTTTTCGTACCAAAAGTGGCTAGAACAGCCTTCACGAACGGTTTTAGCACGGTTTGTCGTAACTGAACCAAAACTCCGGAACGGACTAGAAACGAGCTAAACATGAGTTTTGGGTCAAACGGGATGACTTGGGTGTTAAGAAAAACTCAAATGCAACTCTTTTCGTACCAAAAGTGGCTAGAATTGTCTTCACGAACGGTTTTCGCACGGTTTGTCGTAACGAACCAAAACTCCGGAAACGGACTAGAAACGAGCTAAACATGAGTTTTGGGGCAAACGGGATGACTTGGGTGTTAAGAAAAACTCAAATGCAACTCTTTTCGTACCAAAAGTGGCTAGAACAGCCTTCACGAACGGTTTTCGCACGGTTTGTCGTAACGGAACCAAAACTCCAGAACGGACTAGAAACGAGCTAAACATGAGTTTTGGGGCAAACGGGATGACTTGGGTGTTAAGAAAAACTCAAATGCAACTCTTTTCGTACCAAAAGTGGCTAGAACAGTCTTCACGAACGGTTTTAGCACGGTTTGTCGTAACGGAACCAAAACTCCGGGAACGGACTAGAAACGAGCTAAACATGAGTTTTGGGTCAAACGGGATGACTTGGGTGTTAAGAAAAACTCAAATGCAACTCTTTTCGTACCAAAAGTGGCTAGAACAGCCTTCACGAACGGTTTTAGCACGGTTTGTCGTAACTGAACCAAAACTCTAGGAACGGACTAGAAACGAGCTAAACATGAGTTTTGGGTCAGACAGGATGACTTGGGTGTTAAGAAAAACTCAAATGCAACTCTTTTCGTACCAAAAGTGGCTTGAATTGTCTTCACGAACGGTTTTCGCACGGTTTGTCGTAACGGAACCAAAACTCCGGAACGGACTAGAAACGAGCTAAACATGAGTTTTGGGGCAAACGGGATGACTTGGGTGTTAAGAAAAACTCAAATGCAACTCTTTTCGTACCAAAAGTGGCTAGAACAGCCTTCACGAACGGTTTTCGCACGGTTTGTCGTAACCGAACCAAAACTCCAGAACGGACTAGAAACGAGCTAAACATGAGTTTTGGGGCAAACGGGATGACTTGGGTGTTAAGAAAAACTCAAATGCAACTCTTTTCGTACCAAAAGTGGCTAGAACAGCCTTCACGAACGGTTTTCGCACGGTTTGTCGTAACGAACCAAAACTCCAGGAACGGACTAGAAACGAGCTAAACATGAGTTTTGGGGCAAACGGGATGACTTGGGTGTTAAGAAAAACTCAAATGCAACTCTTTTCGTACCAAAAGTGGCTAGAACAGTCTTCCTTCACGAACGGTTTTAGCACGGTTTGTCGTAACGGAACCAAAACTCCGGAACGGACTAGAAACGAGCTAAACATGAGTTTTGGGTCAAACGGGATGACTTGGGTGTTAAGAAAAACTCAAATGCAACTCTTTTCGTACCAAAAAAAGTGGCTAGAACAGCCTTCACGAACGGTTTTAGCACGGTTTGTCGTAACGAACCAAAACTCCAGGAACGGACTAGAAACGAGCTAAACATGAGTTTTGGGGCAAACGGGATGACTTGGGTGTTAAGAAAAACTCAAATGCAACTCTTTTCGTACCAAAAGTGGCTAGAACAGTTCACGAACGGTTTTCGCACGGTTTGTCGTAACTGAACCAAAACTCCGGGAACGGACTAGAAACGAGCTAAACATGAGTTTTGGGGCAAACGGGATGACTTGGGTGTTAAGAAAAACTCAAATGCAACTCTTTTCGTACCAAAAGTGGCTAGAACAGCCTTCACGAACGATTTTCGCACGGTTTGTCGTAACGGAACCAAAACTCCAGGAACGGACTAGAAACGAGCTAAACATGAGTTTTGGGGCAAACGGGATGACTTGGGTGTTAAGAAAAACTCAAATGCAACTCTTTTCGTACCAAAAGTGGCTAGAACAGCCTTCACGAACGGTTTTAGCACGGTTTGTCGTAACTGAACCAAAACTCCGGGAACGGACTAGAAACGAGCTAAACATGAGTTTTGGGTCAAACGGGATGACTTGGGTGTTAAGAAAAACTCAAATGCAACTCTTTTCGTACCAAAAGTGGCTAGAACAGCCTTCACGAACGGTTTTAGCACGGTTTGTCGTAACTGAACCAAAACTCCGGGAACGGACTAGAAACGAGCTAAACATGAGTTTTGGGTCAAACGGGATGACTTGGGTGTTAAGAAAAACTCAAATGCAACTCTTTTCGTACCAAAAGTGGCTTGAATTGTCTTCACGAACGGTTTTCGCACGGTTTGTCGTAACGGAACCAAAACTCCAGGAACGGACTAGAAACGAGCTAAACATGAGTTTTGGGGCAAACGGGATGACTTGGGTGTTAAGAAAAACTCAAATGCAACTCTTTTCGTACCAAAAGTGGCTAGAACAGCCTTCACGAACGGT
Organism: Themeda triandra; assembly: GCA_018135685.1. NCBI lineage: Eukaryota > Viridiplantae > Streptophyta > Magnoliopsida > Poales > Poaceae > Themeda > Themeda triandra. The sequence continues at coordinate 31,614 of JAENPR010002765.1, read as the reverse complement.
TTTCGCACGGTTTGTCGTAACGGAACCAAAACTCCAGAACGGACTAGAAACGAGCTAAACATGAGTTTTGGGGCAAACGGGATGACTTGGGTGTTAAGAAAAACTCAAATGCAACTCTTTTCGTACCAAAAGTGGCTAGAACAGCCTTCACGAACGGTTTTAGCACGGTTTGTCGTAACGAACCAAAACTCCAGAACGGACTAGAAACGAGCTAAACATGAGTTTTGGGGCAAACGGGATGACTTGGGTGTTAAGAAAAACTCAAATGCAACTCTTTTCGTACCAAAAGTGGCTAGAACAGCCTTCACGAACGGTTTTAGCACGGTTTGTCGTAACGGAACCAAAACTCCGGAACGGACTAGAAACGAGCTAAACATGAGTTTTGGGTCAAACGGGATGACTTGGGTGTTAAGAAAAACTCAAATGCAACTCTTTTCGTACCAAAAGTGGCTAGAACAGCCTTCACGAACGGTTTTAGCACGGTTTGTCGTAACGAACCAAAACTCCAGGAACGGACTAGAAACGAGCTAAACATGAGTTTTGGGGCAAACGGGATGACTTGGGTGTTAAGAAAAACTCAAATGCAACTCTTTTCGTACCAAAAGTGGCTAGAATTGTCTTCACGAACGGTTTTTCGCACGGTTTGTCGTAACGAACCAAAACTCCGGAACGGACTAGAAACGAGCTAAACATGAGTTTTGGGGCAAACGGGATGACTTGGGTGTTAAGAAAAACTCAAATGCAACTCTTTTCGTACCAAAAGTGGCTAGAACAGCCTTCACGAACGGTTTTAGCACGGTTTGTCGTAACGAACCAAAACTCCAGGAACGGACTAGAAACGAGCTAAACATGAGTTTTGGGGCAAACGGGATGACTTGGGTGTTAAGAAAAACTCAAATGCAACTCTTTTCGTACCAAAAGTGGCTAGAACAGTCTTCACGAACGGTTTTCGCACGGTTTGTCGTAACGAACCAAAACTCCGGAACGGACTAGAAACGAGCTAAACATGAGTTTTGGGGCAAACGGGATGACTTGGGTGTTAAGAAAAACTCAAATGCAACTCTTTTCGTACCAAAAGTGGCTAGAACAGCCTTCACACAAACGGTTTTAGCACGGTTTGTCGTAACTGAACCAAAACTCCAGGAACGGACTAGAAACGAGCTAAACATGAGTTTTGGGTCAAACGGGATGACTTGGGTGTTAAGAAAAACTCAAATGCAACTCTTTTCGTACCAAAAGTGGCTAGAACAGCCTTCACGAACGGTTTTAGCACGGTTTGTCGTAACGAACCAAAACTCCGGAACGGACTAGAAACGAGCTAAACATGAGTTTTGGGGCAAACGGGATGACTTGGGTGTTAAGAAAAACTCAAATGCAACTCTTTTCGTACCAAAAGTGGCTAGAACAGCCTTCACGAACGGTTTTAGCACGGTTTGTCGTAACGAACCAAAACTCCAGGAACGGACTAGAAACGAGCTAAACATGAGTTTTGGGGCAAACGGGATGACTTGGGTGTTAAGAAAAACTCAAATGCAACTCTTTTCGTACCAAAAGTGGCTAGAACAGCCTTCACGAACGGTTTTAGCACGGTTTGTCGTAACGGAACCAAAACTCCGGAACGGACTAGAAACGAGCTAAACATGAGTTTTGGGGCAAACGGGATGACTTGGGTGTTAAGAAAAACTCAAATGCAACTCTTTTCGTACCAAAAGTGGCTAGAACAGCCTTCACGAACGGTTTTCGCACGGTTTGTCGTAACGGAACCAAAACTCCGGAAACGGACTAGAAACGAGCTAAACATGAGTTTTGGGGCAAACGGGATGACTTGGGTGTTAAGAAAAACTCAAATGCAACTCTTTTCGTACCAAAAGTGGCTAGAACAGCCTTCACGAACGGTTTTAGCACGGTTTGTCGTAACGAACCAAAACTCCAGAACGGACTAGAAACGAGCTAAACATGAGTTTTGGGGCAAACGGGATGACTTGGGTGTTAAGAAAAACTCAAATGCAACTCTTTTCGTACCAAAAGTGGCTAGAACAGCCTTCACGAACGGTTTTAGCACGGTTTGTCGTAACGAACCAAAACTCCGGAACGGACTAGAAACGAGCTAAACATGAGTTTTGGGTCAAACGGGATGACTTGGGTGTTAAGAAAAACTCAAATGCAACTCTTTTCGTACCAAAAGTGGCTAGAACAGCCTTCACGAACGGTTTTAGCACGGTTTGTCGTAACTGAACCAAAACTCTAGGAACGGACTAGAAACGAGCTAAACATGAGTTTTGGGTCAGACAGGATGACTTGGGTGTTAAGAAAAACTCAAATGCAACTCTTTTCGTACCAAAAGTGGCTTGAATTGTCTTCACGAACGGTTTTCGCACGGTTTGTCGTAACGGAACCAAAACTCCGGAACGGACTAGAAACGAGCTAAACATGAGTTTTGGGGCAAACGGGATGACTTGGGTGTTAAGAAAAACTCAAATGCAACTCTTTTCGTACCAAAAGTGGCTAGAACAGCCTTCACGAACGGTTTTCGCACAGTTTGTCGTAACGGAACCAAAACTCCAGGAACGGACTAGAAACGAGCTAAACATGAGTTTTGGGAAAACGGGATGACTTGGGTGTTAAGAAAAACTCAAATGCAACTCTTTTCGTACCAAAAGTGGCTAGAACAGCCTTCACGAACGGTTTTAGCACGGTTTGTCGTAACTGAACCAAAACTCCAGGAACGGACTAGAAACGAGCTAAACATGAGTTTTGGGTCAAACGGGATGACTTGGGTGTTAAGAAAAACTCAAATGCAACTCTTTTCGTACCAAAAGTGGCTAGAACAGCCTTCACGAACGGTTTTAGCACGGTTTGTCGTAACGAACCAAAACTCCGGAACGGACTAGAAACGAGCTAAACATGAGTTTTGGGTCAAACGGGATGACTTGGGTGTTAAGAAAAACTCAAATGCAACTCTTTTCGTACCAAAAGTGGCTAGAACAGCCTTCACGAACGGTTTTAGCACGGTTTGTCGTAACGAACCAAAACTCCAGGAACGGACTAGAAACGAGCTAAACATGAGTTTTGGGGCAAACGGGATGACTTGGGTGTTAAGAAAACTCAAATGCAACTCTTTTCGTACCAAAAGTGGCTAGAACAGTCTTCACGAACGGTTTTCGCAGCACGGTTTGTCGTAACGGAACCAAAACTCCGGAACGGACTAGAAACGAGCTAAACATGAGTTTTGGGGCAAACGGGATGACTTGGGTGTTAAGAAAAACTCAAATGCAACTCTTTTCGTACCAAAAGTGGCTAGAACAGCCTTCACGAACGGTTTTCGCACGGTTTGTCGTAACGGAACCAAAACTCCGGAACGGACTAGAAACGAGCTAAACATGAGTTTTGGGGCAAACGGGATGACTTGGGTGTTAAGAAAAACTCAAATGCAACTCTTTTCGTACCAAAAGTGGCTAGAACAGCCTTCACGAACGGTTTTAGCACGGTTTGTCGTAACGAACCAAAACTCCGGAACGGACTAGAAACGAGCTAAACATGAGTTTTGGGGCAAACGGGATGACTTGGGTGTTAAGAAAAACTCAAATGCAACTCTTTTCGTACCAAAAGTGGCTAGAACAGCCTTCACGAACGGTTTTAGCACGGTTTGTCGTAACGAACCAAAACTCCAGGAACGGACTAGAAACGAGCTAAACATGAGTTTTGGGTCAAACGGGATGACTTGGGTGTTAAGAAAAACTCAAATGCAACTCTTTTCGTACCAAAAGTGGCTAGAACAGCCTTCACGAACGGTTTTAGCACGGTTTGTCGTAACGAACCAAAACTCCGGAACGGACTAGAAACGAGCTAAACATGAGTTTTGGGGCAAACGGGATGACTTGGGTGTTAAGAAAAACTCAAATGCAACTCTTTTCGTACCAAAAGTGGCTAGAACAGCCTTCACGAACGGTTTTAGCACGGTTTGTCGTAACGAACCAAAACTCCAGGAACGGACTAGAAACGAGCTAAACATGAGTTTTGGGGCAAACGGGATGACTTGGGTGTTAAGAAAAACTCAAATGCAACTCTTTTCGTACCAAAAGTGGCTAGAACAGCCTTCACGAACGGTTTTAGCACGGTTTGTCGTAACGGAACCAAAACTCCGGAACGGACTAGAAACGAGCTAAACATGAGTTTTGGGGCAAACGGGATGACTTGGGTGTTAAGAAAAACTCAAATGCAACTCTTTTCGTACCAAAAGTGGCTAGAACAGCCTTCACGAACGGTTTTCGCACGGTTTGTCGTAACGAACCAAAACTCCAGGAACGGACTAGAAACGAGCTAAACATGAGTTTTGGGGCAAACGGGATGACTTGGGTGTTAAGAAAAACTCAAATGCAACTCTTTTCGTACCAAAAGTGGCTAGAACAGCCTTCACGAACGGTTTTAGCACGGTTTGTCGTAACGAACCAAAACTCCGGAACGGACTAGAAACGAGCTAAACATGAGTTTTGGGTCAAACGGGATGACTTGGGTGTTAAGAAAAACTCAAATGCAACTCTTTTCGTACCAAAAGTGGCTAGAACAGCCTTCACGAACGGTTTTAGCACGGTTTGTCGTAACGGAACCAAAACTCCGGGAACGGACTAGAAACGAGCTAAACATGAGTTTTGGGTCAAACGGGATGACTTGGGTGTTAAGAAAAACTCAAATGCAACTCTTTTCGTACCAAAAGTGGCTAGAATTGTCTTCACGAACGGTTTTAGCACGGTTTGTCGTAACGGAACCAAAACTCCGGAACGGACTAGAAACGAGCTAAACATGAGTTTTGGGGCAAACGGGATGACTTGGGTGTTAAGAAAAACTCAAATGCAACTCTTTTCGTACCAAAAGTGGCTAGAACAGCCTTCACGAACGGTTTTAGCACGGTTTGTCGTAACGAACCAAAACTCCGGAACGGACTAGAAACGAGCTAAACATGAGTTTTGGGGCAAACGGGATGACTTGGGTGTTAAGAAAAACTCAAATGCAACTCTTTTCGTACCAAAAGTGGCTAGAACAGCCTTCACGAACGGTTTTAGCACGGTTTGTCGTAACGGAACCAAAACTCCAGGAACGGACTAGAAACGAGCTAAACATGAGTTTTGGGGCAAACGGGATGACTTGGGTGTTAAGAAAAACTCAAATGCAACTCTTTTCGTACCAAAAGTGGCTAGAACAGCCTTCACGAACGGTTTTAGCACACGGTTGTCGTAACGGAACCAAAACTCCGGAACGGACTAGAAACGAGCTAAACATGAGTTTTGGGGCAAACGGGATGACTTGGGTGTTAAGAAAAACTCAAATGCAACTCTTTTCGTACCAAAAGTGGCTAGAACAGCCTTCACGAACGGTTTTAGCACGGTTTGTCGTAACGAACCAAAACTCCGGAACGGACTAGAAACGAGCTAAACATGAGTTTTGGGTCAAACGGGATGACTTGGGTGTTAAGAAAAACTCAAATGCAACTCTTTTCGTACCAAAAGTGGCTAGAACAGTCTTCACGAACGGTTTTCGCACGGTTTGTCGTAACGAACCAAAACTCCGGAACGGACTAGAAACGAGCTAAACATGAGTTTTGGGGCAAACGGGATGACTTGGGTGTTAAGAAAAACTCAAATGCAACTCTTTTCGTACCAAAAGTGGCTAGAACAGCCTTCACGAACGGTTTTCGCACGGTTTGTCGTAACGGAACCAAAACTCCAGGAACGGACTAGAAACGAGCTAAACATGAGTTTTGGGGCAAACGGGATGACTTGGGTGTTAAGAAAAACTCAAATGCAACTCTTTTCGTACCAAAAGTGGCTAGAACAGCCTTCACGAACGGTTTTCGCACGGTTTGTCGTAACGAACCAAAACTCCAGCAACGGACTAGAAACGAGCTAAACATGAGTTTTGGGGCAAACGGGATGACTTGGGTGTTAAGAAAAACTCAAATGCAACTCTTTTCGTACCAAAAGTGGCTAGAACAGCCTTCACGAACGGTTTTAGCACGGTTTGTCGTAACGAACCAAAACTCCGGAACGGACTAGAAACGAGCTAAACATGAGTTTTGGGTCAAACGGGATGACTTGGGTGTTAAGAAAAACTCAAATGCACTCTTTTCGTACCAAAAGTGGCTAGAACAGCCTTCACGAACGGTTTTAGCACGGTTTGTCGTAACGAACCAAAACTCTAGGAACGGACTAGAAACGAGCTAAACATGAGTTTTGGGTCAAACGGGATGACTTGGGTGTTAAGAAAAACTCAAATGCAACTCTTTTCGTACCAAAAGTGGCTTGAATTGTCTTCACGAACGGTTTTCGCACGGTTTGTCGTAACGGAACCAAAACTCCGGAACGGACTAGAAACGAGCTAAACATGAGTTTTGGGGCAAACGGGATGACTTGGGTGTTAAGAAAAACTCAAATGCAACTCTTTTCGTACCAAAAGTGGCTAGAACAGCCTTCACGAACGATTTTCGCACGGTTTGTCGTAACGGAACCAAAACTCCAGGAACGGACTAGAAACGAGCTAAACATGAGTTTTGGGGCAAACGGGATGACTTGGGTGTTAAGAAAAACTCAAATGCAACTCTTTTCGTACCAAAAGTGGCTAGAACAGCCTTCACGAACGGTTTTAGCACGGTTTGTCGTAACGGAACCAAAACTCCGGAAAAACGGACTAGAAACGAGCTAAACATGAGTTTTGGGTCAAACGGGATGACTTGGGTGTTTAGAAAAACTCAAATGCAACTCTTTTCGTACCAAAAGTGGCTAGAACAGCCTTCACGAACGGTTTTAGCACGGTTTGTCGTAACGAACCAAAACTCCGGAACGGACTAGAAACGAGCTAAACATGAGTTTTGGGGCAAACGGGATGACTTGGGTGTTAAGAAAAACTCAAATGCAACTCTTTTCGTACCAAAAGTGGCTAGAACAGCCTTCACGAACGGTTTTAGCACGGTTTGTCGTAACGGAACCAAAACTCCGGAACGGACTAGAAACGAGCTAAACATGAGTTTTGGGGCAAACGGGATGACTTGGGTGTTAAGAAAAACTCAAATGCAACTCTTTTCGTACCAAAAGTGGCTAGAACAGCCTTCACGAACGGTTTAGCAGCACGGTTTGTCGTAACGAACCAAAACTCCGGAACGGACTAGAAACGAGCTAAACATGAGTTTTGGGGCAAACGGGATGACTTGGGTGTTAAGAAAAACTCAAATGCAACTCTTTTCGTACCAAAAGTGGCTAGAACAGCCTTCACGAACGGTTTTCGCACGGTTTGTCGTAACGAACCAAAACTCCAGGAACGGACTAGAAACGAGCTAAACATGAGTTTTGGGGCAAACGGGATGACTTGGGTGTTAAGAAAAACTCAAATGCAACTCTTTTCGTACCAAAAGTGGCTAGAACAGCCTTCACGAACGGTTTTAGCACGGTTTGTCGTAACGGAACCAAAACTCCGGGAACGGACTAGAAACGAGCTAAACATGAGTTTTGGGTCAAACGGGATGACTTGGGTGTTAAGAAAAACTCAAATGCAACTCTTTTCGTACCAAAAGTGGCTAGAACAGCCTTCACGAACGGTTTTAGCACGGTTTGTCGTAACGGAACCAAAACTCCAGGAACGGACTAGAAACGAGCTAAACATGAGTTTTGGGTCAAACGGGATGACTTGGGTGTTAAGAAAAACTCAAATGCAACTCTTTTCGTACCAAAAGTGGCTAGAACAGTCTTCACGAACGGTTTTAGCACGGTTTGTCGTAACGGAACCAAAACTCCAGCAACGGACTAGAAACGAGCTAAACATGAGTTTTGGGGCAAACGGGATGACTTGGGTGTTAAGAAAAACTCAAATGCAACTCTTTTCGTACCAAAAGTGGCTAGAACAGCCTTCACGAACGGTTTTCGCACGGTTTGTCGTAACGAACCAAAACTCCAAAACACGGACTAGAAACGAGCTAAACATGAGTTTTGGGGCAAACGGGATGACTTGGGTGTTAAGAAAAACTCAAATGCAACTCTTTTCGTACCAAAAGTGGCTAGAACAGCCTTCACGAACGGTTTTAGCACGGTTTGTCGTAACGGAACCAAAACTCCGGAACGGACTAGAAACGAGCTAAACATGAGTTTTGGGTCAAACGGGATGACTTGGGTGTTAAGAAAAACTCAAATGCAACTCTTTTCGTACCAAAAGTGGCTAGAACAGCCTTCACGAACGGTTTTAGCACGGTTTGTCGTAACGAACCAAAACTCCAGGAACGGACTAGAAACGAGCTAAACATGAGTTTTGGGGCAAACGGGATGACTTGGGTGTTAAGAAAAACTCAAATGCAACTCTTTTCGTACCAAAAGTGGCTAGAACAGTCTTCACGAACGGTTTTCGCACGGTTTGTCGTAACGGAACCAAAACTCCGAGGAACGGACTAGAAACGAGCTAAACATGAGTTTTGGGGCAAACGGGATGACTTGGGTGTTAAGAAAAACTCAAATGCAACTCTTTTCGTACCAAAAGTGGCTAGAACAGCCTTCACGAACGGTTTTAGCACGGTTTGTCGTAACGAACCAAAACTCCGGGAACGGACTAGAAACGAGCTAAACATGAGTTTTGGGTCAAACGGGATGACTTGGGTGTTAAGAAAAACTCAAATGCAACTCTTTTCGTACCAAAAGTGGCTAGAACAGCCTTCACGAACGGTTTTAGCACGGTTTGTCGTAACGAACCAAAACTCCGGAACGGACTAGAAACGAGCTAAACATGAGTTTTGGGGCAAACGGGATGACTTGGGTGTTAAGAAAAACTCAAATGCAACTCTTTTCGTACCAAAAGTGGCTAGAACAGCCTTCACGAACGGTTTTAGCACGGTTTGTCGTAACGGAACCAAAACTCCAGAAACGGACTAGAAACGAGCTAAACATGAGTTTTGGGGCAAACGGGATGACTTGGGTGTTAAGAAAAACTCAAATGCAACTCTTTTCGTACCAAAAGTGGCTAGAACAGCCTTCACGAACGGTTTTAGCGCACGGTTTGTCGTAACGGAACCAAAACTCCGGAACGGACTAGAAACGAGCTAAACATGAGTTTTGGGGCAAACGGGATGACTTGGGTGTTAAGAAAAACTCAAATGCAACTCTTTTCGTACCAAAAGTGGCTAGAACAGCCTTCACGAACGGTTTTAGCACGGTTTGTCGTAACGAACCAAAACTCCAGAACGGACTAGAAACGAGCTAAACATGAGTTTTGGGGCAAACGGGATGACTTGGGTGTTAAGAAAAACTCAAATGCAACTCTTTTCGTACCAAAAGTGGCTAGAACAGTCTTCACGAACGGTTTTCGCACGGTTTGTCGTAACGGAACCAAAACTCCAGGAACGGACTAGAAACGAGCTAAACATGAGTTTTGGGGCAAACGGGATGACTTGGGTGTTAAGAAAAACTCAAATGCAACTCTTTTCGTACCAAAAGTGGCTAGAACAGCCTTCACGAACGGTTTTAGCACGGTTTGTCGTAACGGAACCAAAACTCCAGGAACGGACTAGAAACGAGCTAAACATGAGTTTTGGGGCAAACGGGATGACTTGGGTGTTAAGAAAAACTCAAATGCAACTCTTTTCGTACCAAAAATGGCTAGAACAGCCTTCACGAACGGTTTTAGCACGGTTTGTCGTAACGGAACCAAAACTCCGGGAACGGACTAGAAACGAGCTAAACATGAGTTTTGGGTCAAACGGGATGACTTGGGTGTTAAGAAAAACTCAAATGCAACTCTTTTCGTACCAAAAGTGGCTAGAACAGTTTCACGAACGGTTTTAGCACGGTTTGTCGTAACGAACCAAAACTCCGGAACGGACTAGAAACGAGCTAAACATGAGTTTTGGGTCAAACGGGATGACTTGGGTGTTAAGAAAAAAAACTCAAATGCAACTCTTTTCGTACCAAAAGTGGCTAGAACAGCCTTCACGAACGGTTTTCGCACGGTTTGTCGTAACGAACCAAAACTCCAGAACGGACTAGAAACGAGCTAAACATGAGTTTTGGGGCAAACGGGATGACTTGGGTGTTAAGAAAAACTCAAATGCAACTCTTTTCGTACCAAAAGTGGCTAGAACAGCCTTCACGAACGGTTTTAGCACGGTTTGTCGTAACGAACCAAAACTCCGGAACGGACTAGAAACGAGCTAAACATGAGTTTTGGGTCAAACGGGATGACTTGGGTGTTAAGAAAAACTCAAATGCAACTCTTTTCGTACCAAAAGTGGCTAGAACAGCCTTCACGAACGGTTTTAGCACGGTTTGTCGTAACGAACCAAAACTCCGGGAACGGACTAGAAACGAGCTAAACATGAGTTTTGGGTCAAACGGGATGACTTGGGTGTTAAGAAAAACTCAAATGCAACTCTTTTCGTACCAAAAGTGGCTAGAATTGTCTTCACGAACGGTTTTCGCACGGTTTGTCGTAACGGAACCAAAACTCCGGAAAACGGACTAGAAACGAGCTAAACATGAGTTTTGGGGCAAACGGGATGACTTGGGTGTTAAGAAAAACTCAAATGCAACTCTTTTCGTACCAAAAGTGGCTAGAACAGCCTTCACGAACGGTTTTCGCACGGTTTGTCGTCGTAACGAACCAAAACTCCAGGAACGGACTAGAAACGAGCTAAACATGAGTTTTGGGGCAAACGGGATGACTTGGGTGTTAAGAAAAACTCAAATGCAACTCTTTTCGTACCAAAAGTGGCTAGAACAGCCTTCACGAACGGTTTTAGCACGGTTTGTCGTAACGAACCAAAACTCCGGAACGGACTAGAAACGAGCTAAACATGAGTTTTGGGTCAAACGGGATGACTTGGGTGTTAAGAAAAACTCAAATGCAACTCTTTTCGTACCAAAAGTGGCTAGAACAGCCTTCACGAACGGTTTTAGCACGGTTTGTCGTAACGGAACCAAAACTCCGGGAACGGACTAGAAACGAGCTAAACATGAGTTTTGGGTCAAACGGGATGACTTGGGTGTTAAGAAAAACTCAAATGCAACTCTTTTCGTACCAAAAGTGGCTTGAATTGTCGTCACGAACGGTTTTCGCACGGTTTGTCGTAACGGAACCAAAACTCCGGAAACGGACTAGAAACGAGCTAAACATGAGTTTTGGGGCAAACGGGATGACTTGGGTGTTAAGAAAAACTCAAATGCAACTCTTTTCGTACCAAAAGTGGCTAGAACAGCCTTCACGAACGGTTTTCGCACGGTTTGTCGTAACGGAACCAAAACTCCAGGAACGGACTAGAAACGAGCTAAACATGAGTTTTGGGGCAAACGGGATGACTTGGGTGTTAAGAAAAACTCAAATGCAACTCTTTTCGTACCAAAAGTGGCTAGAACAGCCTTCACGAACGGTTTTAGCACGGTTTGTCGTAACTGAACCAAAACTCCGGAAACGGACTAGAAACGAGCTAAACATGAGTTTTGGGTCAAACGGGATGACTTGGGTGTTAAGAAAAACTCAAATGCAACTCTTTTCGTACCAAAAGTGGCTAGAACAGCCTTCACGAACGGTTTTAGCACGGTTTGTCGTAACGAACCAAAACTCCGGGAACGGACTAGAAACGAGCTAAACATGAGTTTTGGCAAACGGGATGACTTGGGTGTTAAGAAAAACTCAAATGCAACTCTTTTCGTACCAAAAGTGGCTAGAACAGCCTTCACGAACGGTTTTCGCACGGTTTGTCGTAACGGAACCAAAACTCCGGAAACGGACTAGAAACGAGCTAAACATGAGTTTTGGGGCAAACGGGATGACTTGGGTGTTAAGAAAAACTCAAATGCAACTCTTTTCGTACCAAAAGTGGCTAGAACAGCCTTCACGAACGGTTTTAGCACGGTTTGTCGTAACGAACCAAAACTCCGGAACGGACTAGAAACGAGCTAAACATGAGTTTTGGGGCAAACGGGATGACTTGGGTGTTAAGAAAAACTCAAATGCAACTCTTTTCGTACCAAAAGTGGCTAGAACAGTCTTCACGAACGGTTTTAGCACGGTTTGTCGTAACGGAACCAAAACTCCGGAACGGACTAGAAACGAGCTAAACATGAGTTTTGGGGCAAACGGGATGACTTGGGTGTTAAGAAAAACTCAAATGCAACTCTTTTCGTACCAAAAGTGGCTAGAACAGCCTTCACGAACGGTTTTAGCACGGTTTGTCGTAACGAACCAAAACTCCGGGAACGGACTAGAAACGAGCTAAACATGAGTTTTGGGGCAAACGGGATGACTTGGGTGTTAAGAAAAACTCAAATGCAACTCTTTTCGTACCAAAAGTGGCTAGAACAGCCTTCACGAACGGTTTTAGCACGGTTTGTCGTAACGAACCAAAACTCCGGAACGGACTAGAAACGAGCTAAACATGAGTTTTGGGTCAAACGGGATGACTTGGGTGTTAAGAAAAACTCAAATGCAACTCTTTTCGTACCAAAAGTGGCTAGAACAGCCTTCACGAACGGTTTTAGCACGGTTTGTCGTAACGGAACCAAAACTCCGGAACGGACTAGAAACGAGCTAAACATGAGTTTTGGGGCAAACGGGATGACTTGGGTGTTAAGAAAAACTCAAATGCAACTCTTTTCGAACCAAAAGTGGCTAGAACAGTCTTCACGAACGGTTTTAGCACGGTTTGTCGTAACGAACCAAAACTCCAGAACGGACTAGAAACGAGCTAAACATGAGTTTTGGGGCAAACGGGATGACTTGGGTGTTAAGAAAAACTCAAATGCAACTCTTTTCGTACCAAAAGTGGCTAGAACAGTCTTCACGAACGGTTTTCGCACGGTTTGTCGTAACGAACCAAAACTCCGGAACGGACTAGAAACGAGCTAAACATGAGTTTTGGGGCAAACGGGATGACTTGGGTGTTAAGAAAAACTCAAATGCAACTCTTTTCGTACCAAAAGTGGCTAGAACAGCCTTCACGAACGGTTTTAGCACGGTTTGTCGTAACGAACCAAAACTCCAGAACGGACTAGAAACGAGCTAAACATGAGTTTTGGGTCAAACGGGATGACTTGGGTGTTAAGAAAAACTCAAATGCAACTCTTTTCGTACCAAAAGTGGCTAGAACAGCCTTCACGAACGGTTTTAGCACGGTTTGTCGTAACGAACCAAAACTCCGGAACGGACTAGAAACGAGCTAAACATGAGTTTTGGGTCAAACGGGATGACTTGGGTGTTAAGAAAAACTCAAATGCAACTCTTTTCGTACCAAAAGTGGCTAGAACAGTCTTCACGAACGGTTTTCGCACGGTTTGTCGTAACGGAACCAAAACTCCGGAAACGGACTAGAAACGAGCTAAACATGAGTTTTGGGGCAAACGGGATGACTTGGGTGTTAAGAAAAACTCAAATGCAACTCTTTTCGTACCAAAAGTGGCTAGAACAGCCTTCACGAACGATTTTCGCACAGTTTGTCGTAACGGAACCAAAACTCCAGAACGGACTAGAAACGAGCTAAACATGAGTTTTGGGGCAAACGGGATGACTTGGGTGTTAAGAAAAACTCAAATGCAACTCTTTTCGTACCAAAAGTGGCTAGAACAGCCTTCACGAACGGTTTTAGCACGGTTTGTCGTAACGAACCAAAACTCCGGAACGGACTAGAAACGAGCTAAACATGAGTTTTGGGTCAAACGGGATGACTTGGGTGTTAAGAAAAACTCAAATGCAACTCTTTTCGTACCAAAAGTGGCTAGAACAGCCTTCACGAACGGTTTTAGCACGGTTTGTCGTAACGAACCAAAACTCTAGGAACGGACTAGAAACGAGCTAAACATGAGTTTTGGGGCAAACGGGATGACTTGGGTGTTAAGAAAAACTCAAATGCAACTCTTTTCGTACCAAAAGTGGCTTGAATTGTCTTCACGAACGGTTTTAGCACGGTTTGTCGTAACGGAACCAAAACTCCGGAACGGACTAGAAACGAGCTAAACATGAGTTTTGGGGCAAACGGGATGACTTGGGTGTTAAGAAAAACTCAAATGCAACTCTTTTCGTACCAAAAGTGGCTAGAACAGCCTTCACGAACGGTTTTCGCACGGTTTGTCGTAACGAACCAAAACTCCAGAACGGACTAGAAACGAGCTAAACATGAGTTTTGGGGCAAACGGGATGACTTGGGTGTTAAGAAAAACTCAAATGCAACTCTTTTCGTACCAAAAGTGGCTAGAACAGCCTTCACGAACGAACGGTTTTAGCACGGTTTGTCGTAACGGAACCAAAACTCCAGGAAACGGACTAGAAACGAGCTAAACATGAGTTTTGGGGCAAACGGGATGACTTGGGTGTTAAGAAAAACTCAAATGCAACTCTTTTCGTACCAAAAGTGGCTAGAACAGCCTTCACGAACGGTTTTAGCACGGTTTGTCGTAACGAACCAAAACTCCGGGAACGGACTAGAAACGAGCTAAACATGAGTTTTGGGTCAAACGGGATGACTTGGGTGTTAAGAAAAACTCAAATGCAACTCTTTTCGTACCAAAAGTGGCTAGAACAGCCTTCACGAACGGTTTTAGCACGGTTTGTCGTAACGGAACCAAAACTCTAGGAACGGACTAGAAACGAGCTAAACATGAGTTTTGGGTCAAACGGGATGACTTGGGTGTTAAGAAAAACTCAAATGCAACTCTTTTCGTACCAAAAGTGGCTTGAATTGTCTTCACGAACGGTTTTCGCACGGTTTGTCGTAACGGAACCAAAACTCCGGAAACGGACTAGAAACGAGCTAAACATGAGTTTTGGGGCAAACGGGATGACTTGGGTGTTAAGAAAAACTCAAATGCAACTCTTTTCGTACCAAAAGTGGCTAGAACAGCCTTCACGAACGGTTTTAGCACGGTTTGTCGTAACGGAACCAAAACTCCAGGAACGGACTAGAAACGAGCTAAACATGAGTTTTGGGGCAAACGGGATGACTTGGGTGTTAAGAAAAACTCAAATGCAACTCTTTTCGTACCAAAAGTGGCTAGAACAGCCTTCACGAACGGTTTTAGCACGGTTTGTCGTAACGAACCAAAACTCCGGAACGGACTAGAAACGAGCTAAACATGAGTTTTGGGGCAAACGGGATGACTTGGGTGTTAAGAAAAACTCAAATGCAACTCTTTTCGTACCAAAAGTGGCTAGAACAGCCTTCACGAACGGTTTTAGCACGGTTTGTCGTAACGAACCAAAACTCCGGAACGGACTAGAAACGAGCTAAACATGAGTTTTGGGTCAAACGGGATGACTTGGGTGTTAAGAAAAACTCAAATGCAACTCTTTTCGTACCAAAAGTGGCTAGAACAGCCTTCACGAACGGTTTTAGCACGGTTTGTCGTAACTGAACCAAAACTCCAGGAACGGACTAGAAACGAGCTAAACATGAGTTTTGGGGCAAACGGGATGACTTGGGTGTTAAGAAAAACTCAAATGCAACTCTTTTCGTACCAAAAGTGGCTAGAACAGCCTTCACGAACGGTTTTAGCACGGTTTGTCGTAACGGAACCAAAACTCCAGGAACGGACTAGAAACGAGCTAAACATGAGTTTTGGGGCAAACGGGATGACTTGGGTGTTAAGAAAAACTCAAATGCAACTCTTTTCGTACCAAAAGTGGCTAGAACAGTCTTCACGAACGGTTTTCGCACGGTTTGTCGTAACGGAACCAAAACTCCAGGAAACGGACTAGAAACGAGCTAAACATGAGTTTTGGGGCAAACGGGATGACTTGGGTGTTAAGAAAAACTCAAATGCAACTCTTTTCGTACCAAAAGTGGCTAGAACAGCCTTCACGAACGGTTTTAGCACGGTTTGTCGTAACGAACCAAAACTCCGGGAACGGACTAGAAACGAGCTAAACATGAGTTTTGGGTCAAACGGGATGACTTGGGTGTTAAGAAAAACTCAAATGCAACTCTTTTCGTACCAAAAGTGGCTAGAACAGCCTTCACGAACGGTTTTAGCACGGTTTGTCGTAACGAACCAAAACTCCGGAGGAACGGACTAGAAACGAGCTAAACATGAGTTTTGGGTCAAACGGGATGACTTGGGTGTTAAGAAAAACTCAAATGCAACACTTTTCGTACCAAAAGTGGCTTGAATTGTCTTCTCGAACGGTTTTCGCACGGTTTGTCGTAACGGAACCAAAACTCCGGGAACGGACTAGAAACGAGCTAAACATGAGTTTTGGGGCAAACGGGATGACTTGGGTGTTAAGAAAAACTCAAATGCAACTCTTTTCGTACCAAAAGTGGCTAGAACAGCCTTCACGAACGGTTTTCGCACGGTTTGTCGTAACGGAACCAAAACTCCAGGAACGGACTAGAAACGAGCTAAACATGAGTTTTGGGGCAAACGGGATGACTTGGGTGTTAAGAAAAACTCAAATGCAACTCTTTTCGTACCAAAAGTGGCTAGAACAGCCTTCACGAACGGTTTTAGCACGGTTTGTCGTAACGAACCAAAACTCCGGAACGGACTAGAAACGAGCTAAACATGAGTTTTGGGTCAAACGGGATGACTTGGGTGTTAAGAAAAACTCAAATGCAACTCTTTTCGTACCAAAAGTGGCTAGAACAGCCTTCACGAACGGTTTTAGCACATTTGTCGTAACGAACCAAAACTCCAGGAACGGACTAGAAACGAGCTAAACATGAGTTTTGGGTCAAACGGGATGACTTGGGTGTTAAGAAAAACTCAAATGCAACTCTTTTCGTACCAAAAGTGGCTAGAATTGTCTTCACGAACGGTTTTCGCACGGTTTGTCGTAACGGAACCAAAACTCCGGAACGGACTAGAAACGAGCTAAACATGAGTTTTGGGGCAAACGGGATGACTTGGGTGTTAAGAAAAACTCAAATGCAACTCTTTTCGTACCAAAAGTGGCTAGAACAGCCTTCACGAACGGTTTTAGCACGGTTTGTCGTAACGAACCAAAACTCCAGAACGGACTAGAAACGAGCTAAACATGAGTTTTGGGGCAAACGGGATGACTTGGGTGTTAAGAAAAACTCAAATGCAACTCTTTTCGTACCAAAAGTGGCTAGAACAGCCTTCACGAACGGTTTTAGCACGGTTTGTCGTAACTGAACCAAAACTCCCTAGGAAACGGACTAGAAACGAGCTAAACATGAGTTTTGGGTCAAACGGGATGACTTGGGTGTTAAGAAAAACTCAAATGCAACTCTTTTCGTACCAAAAGTGGCTAGAACAGCCTTCACGAACGGTTTTAGCACGGTTTGTCGTAACGAACCAAAACTCTAGGAACGGACTAGAAACGAGCTAAACATGAGTTTTGGGGCAAACGGGATGACTTGGGTGTTAAGAAAAACTCAAATGCAACTCTTTTCGTACCAAAAGTGGCTAGAACAGCCTTCACGAACGGTTTTCGCACGGTTTGTCGTAACGGAACCAAAACTCCGGAAACGGACTAGAAACGAGCTAAACATGAGTTTTGGGGCAAACGGGATGACTTGGGTGTTAAGAAAAACTCAAATGCAACTCTTTTCGTACCAAAAGTGGCTAGAACAGCCTTCACGAACGGTTTTAGCACGGTTTGTCGTAACGGAACCAAAACTCCAGGAACGGACTAGAAACGAAACGCTAAACATGAGTTTTGGGGCAAACGGGATGACTTGGGTGTTAAGAAAAACTCAAATGCAACTCTTTTCGTACCAAAAGTGGCTAGAACAGCCTTCACGAACGGTTTTAGCACGGTTTGTCGTAACGAACCAAAACTCCAGGAACGGACTAGAAACGAGCTAAACATGAGTTTTGGGGCAAACGGGATGACTTGGGTGTTAAGAAAAACTCAAATGCAACTCTTTTCGTACCAAAAGTGGCTAGAATTGTCTTCACGAACGGTTTTAGCACGGTTTGTCGTAACGGAACCAAAACTCCGGAAACGGACTAGAAACGAGCTAAACATGAGTTTTGGGGCAAACGGGATGACTTGGGTGTTAAGAAAAACTCAAATGCAACTCTTTTCGTACCAAAAGTGGCTAGAACAGCCTTCACGAACGGTTTTAGCACGGTTTGTCGTAACGAACCAAAACTCCAGGAACGGACTAGAAACGAGCTAAACATGAGTTTTGGGGCAAACGGGATGACTTGGGTGTTAAGAAAAACTCAAATGCAACTCTTTTCGTACCAAAAGTGGCTAGAACAGCCTTCACGAACGGTTTTAGCACGGTTTGTCGTAACGAACCAAAACTCCGGAACGGACTAGAAACGAGCTAAACATGAGTTTTGGGGCAAACGGGATGACTTGGGTGTTAAGAAAAACTCAAATGCAACTCTTTTCGTACCAAAAGTGGCTAGAACAGCCTTCACGAACGGTTTTAGCACGGTTTGTCGTAACTGAACCAAAACTCCGGAACGGACTAGAAACGAGCTAAACATGAGTTTTGGGTCAAACGGGATGACTTGGGTGTTAAGAAAAACTCAAATGCAACTCTTTTCGTACCAAAAGTGGCTAGAATTGTCTTCACGAACGGTTTTAGCACGGTTTGTCGTAACGAACCAAAACTCCGGAACGGACTAGAAACGAGCTAAACATGAGTTTTGGGGCAAACGGGATGACTTGGGTGTTAAGAAAAACTCAAATGCAACTCTTTTCGTACCAAAAGTGGCTAGAACAGCCTTCACGAACGGTTTTAGCACGGTTTGTCGTAACGAACCAAAACTCCAGGAACGGACTAGAAACGAGCTAAACATGAGTTTTGGGGCAAACGGGATGACTTGGGTGTTAAGAAAAACTCAAATGCAACTCTTTTCGTACCAAAAGTGGCTAGAACAGCCTTCACGAACGGTTTTCGCACGGTTTGTCGTAACGGAACCAAAACTCCGGAACGGACTAGAAACGAGCTAAACATGAGTTTTGGGGCAAACGGGATGACTTGGGTGTTAAGAAAAACTCAAATGCAACTCTTTTCGTACCAAAAGTGGCTAGAACAGCCTTCACGAACGGTTTTAGCACGGTTTGTCGTAACGAACCAAAACTCCAGGAACGGACTAGAAACGAGCTAAACATGAGTTTTGGGTCAAACGGGATGACTTGGGTGTTAAGAAAAACTCAAATGCAACTCTTTTCGTACCAAAAGTGGCTAAAAGCCTTCACGAACGGTTTTAGCACGGTTTGTCGTAACTGAACCAAAACTCCGGAACGGACTAGAAACGAGCTAAACATGAGTTTTGGGTCAAACGGGATGACTTGGGTGTTAAGAAAAACTCAAATGCAACTCTTTTCGTACCAAAAGTGGCTAGAACAGCCTTCACGAACGGTTTTAGCACGGTTTGTCGTAACGGAACCAAAACTCCGGAACGGACTAGAAACGAGCTAAACATGAGTTTTGGGGCAAACGGGATGACTTGGGTGTTAAGAAAAACTCAAATGCAACTCTTTTCGTACCAAAAGTGGCTAGAACAGCCTTCACGAACGGTTTTCGCACGGTTTGTCGTAACGGAACCAAAACTCCGGAAACGGACTAGAAACGAGCTAAACATGAGTTTTGGGGCAAACGGGATGACTTGGGTGTTAAGAAAAACTCAAATGCAACTCTTTTCGTACCAAAAGTGGCTAGAACAGCCTTCACGAACGGTTTTAGCACGGTTTGTCGTAACGAACCAAAACTCCGGAAACGGACTAGAAACGAGCTAAACATGAGTTTTGGGGCAAACGGGATGACTTGGGTGTTAAGAAAAACTCAAATGCAACTCTTTTCGTACCAAAAGTGGCTAGAACAGCCTTCACGAACGGTTTTAGCACGGTTTGTCGTAACTGAACCAAAACTCCGGGAACGGACTAGAAACGAGCTAAACATGAGTTTTGGGTCAAACGGGATGACTTGGGTGTTAAGAAAAACTCAAATGCAACTCTTTTCGTACCAAAAGTGGCTAGAACAGTCTTCACGAACGGTTTTAGCACGGTTTGTCGTAACGGAACCAAAACTCCGGAACGGACTAGAAACGAGCTAAACATGAGTTTTGGGGCAAACGGGATGACTTGGGTGTTAAGAAAAACTCAAATGCAACTCTTTTCGTACCAAAAGTGGCTAGAACAGCCTTCACGAACGGTTTTCGCACGGTTTGTCGTAACGGAACCAAAACTCCGAACGGACTAGAAACGAGCTAAACATGAGTTTTGGGGCAAACGGGATGACTTGGGTGTTAAGAAAAACTCAAATGCAACTCTTTTCGTACCAAAAGTGGCTAGAACAGCCTTCACGAACGGTTTTAGCACGGTTTGTCGTAACGAACCAAAACTCCAGAACGGACTAGAAACGAGCTAAACATGAGTTTTGGGGCAAACGGGATGACTTGGGTGTTAAGAAAAACTCAAATGCAACTCTTTTCGTACCAAAAGTGGCTAGAACAGCCTTCACGAACGGTTTTAGCACGGTTTGTCGTAACGAACCAAAACTCCGGAACGGACTAGAAACGAGCTAAACATGAGTTTTGGGTCAAACGGGATGACTTGGGTGTTAAGAAAAACTCAAATGCAACTCTTTTCGTACCAAAAGTGGCTAGAACAGCCTTCACGAACGGTTTTAGCACGGTTTGTCGTAACGAACCAAAACTCCGGGAACGGACTAGAAACGAGCTAAACATGAGTTTTGGGTCAAACGGGATGACTTGGGTGTTAAGAAAAACTCAAATGCAACTCTTTTCGTACCAAAAGTGGCTTGAATTGTCTTCACGAACGGTTTTCGCACGGTTTGTCGTAACGGAACCAAAACTCCGGAAACGGACTAGAAACGAGCTAAACATGAGTTTTGGGGCAAACGGGATGACTTGGGTGTTAAGAAAAACTCAAATGCAACTCTTTTCGTACCAAAAGTGGCTAGAACAGCCTTCACGAACGATTTTCGCACGGTTTGTCGTAACGGAACCAAAACTCCAGCAACGGACTAGAAACGAGCTAAACATGAGTTTTGGGGCAAACGGGATGACTTGGGTGTTAAGAAAAACTCAAATGCAACTCTTTTCGTACCAAAAGTGGCTAGAACAGCCTTCACGAACGGTTTTAGCACGGTTTGTCGTAACTGAACCAAAACTCCGGGAACGGACTAGAAACGAGCTAAACATGAGTTTTGGGTCAAACGGGATGACTTGGGTGTTAAGAAAAACTCAAATGCAACTCTTTTCGTACCAAAAGTGGCTAGAACAGCCTTCACGAACGGTTTTAGCACGGTTTGTCGTAACTGAACCAAAACTCTAGGAACGGACTAGAAACGAGCTAAACATGAGTTTTGGGTCAAACAGGATGACTTGGGTGTTAAGAAAAACTCAAATGCAACTCTTTTCGTACCAAAAGTGGCTTGAATTGTCTTCACGAACGGTTTTCGCACGGTTTGTCGTAACGGAACCAAAACTCCGGAAACGGACTAGAAACGAGCTAAACATGAGTTTTGGGGCAAACGGGATGACTTGGGTGTTAAGAAAAACTCAAATGCAACTCTTTTCGTACCAAAAGTGGCTAGAACAGCCTTCACGAACGATTTTCGCACGGTTTGTCGTAACCGAACCAAAACTCCAGGAACGGACTAGAAACGAGCTAAACATGAGTTTTGGGGCAAACGGGATGACTTGGGTGTTAAGAAAAACTCAAATGCAACTCTTTTCGTACCAAAAGTGGCTAGAACAGCCTTCACGAACGGTTTTAGCACGGTTTGTCGTAACGAACCAAAACTCCGGAACGGACTAGAAACGAGCTAAACATGAGTTTTGGGTCAAACGGGATGACTTGGGTGTTAAGAAAAACTCAAATGCAACTCTTTTCGTACCAAAAGTGGCTAGAACAGTCTTCACGAACGGTTTTAGCACGGTTTGTCGTAACGAACCAAAACTCCGGAACGGACTAGAAACGAGCTAAACATGAGTTTTGGGGCAAACGGGATGACTTGGGTGTTAAGAAAAACTCAAATGCAACTCTTTTCGTACCAAAAGTGGCTAGAACAGCCTTCACGAACGGTTTTAGCACGGTTTGTCGTAACGAACCAAAACTCCGGAACGGACTAGAAACGAGCTAAACATGAGTTTTGGGGCAAACGGGATGACTTGGGTGTTAAGAAAAACTCAAATGCAACTCTTTTCGTACCAAAAGTGGCTAGAACAGCCTTCACGAACGGTTTTAGCACGGTTTGTCGTAACGAACCAAAACTCCAGGAACGGACTAGAAACGAGCTAAACATGAGTTTTGGGGCAAACGGGATGACTTGGGTGTTAAGAAAAACTCAAATGCAACTCTTTTCGTACCAAAAGTGGCTAGAACAGCCTTCACGAACGGTTTTAGCACGGTTTGTCGTAACGGAACCAAAACTCCGGGAACGGACTAGAAACGAGCTAAACATGAGTTTTGGGGCAAACGGGATGACTTGGGTGTTAAGAAAAACTCAAATGCAACTCTTTTCGTACCAAAAGTGGCTAGAACAGCCTTCACGAACGGTTTTAGCACGGTTTGTCGTAACGAACCAAAACTCCGGGAACGGACTAGAAACGAGCTAAACATGAGTTTTGGGGCAAACGGGATGACTTGGGTGTTAAGAAAAACTCAAATGCAACTCTTTTCGTACCAAAAGTGGCTAGAACAGCCTTCACGAACGGTTTTAGCACGGTTTGTCGTAACGAACCAAAACTCCGGAACGGACTAGAAACGAGCTAAACATGAGTTTTGGGGCAAACGGGATGACTTGGGTGTTAAGAAAAACTCAAATGCAACTCTTTTCGTACCAAAAGTGGCTAGAACAGCCTTCACGAACGGTTTTAGCACGGTTTGTCGTAACGAACCAAAACTCCGGAACGGACTAGAAACGAGCTAAACATGAGTTTTGGGTCAAACGGGATGACTTGGGTGTTAAGAAAAACTCAAATGCAACTCTTTTCGTACCAAAAGTGGCTAGAACAGCCTTCACGAACGGTTTTAGCACGGTTTGTCGTAACGGAACCAAAACTCCGGAACGGACTAGAAACGAGCTAAACATGAGTTTTGGGGCAAACGGGATGACTTGGGTGTTAAGAAAAACTCAAATGCAACTCTTTTCGTACCAAAAGTGGCTAGAACAGCCTTCACGAACGGTTTTCGCACGGTTTGTCGTAACGAACCAAAACTCCAGAACGGACTAGAAACGAGCTAAACATGAGTTTTGGGGCAAACGGGATGACTTGGGTGTTAAGAAAAACTCAAATGCAACTCTTTTCGTACCAAAAGTGGCTAGAACAGCCTTCACGAACGGTTTTCGCACGGTTTGTCGTAACGAACCAAAACTCCAGGAACGGACTAGAAACGAGCTAAACATGAGTTTTGGGGCAAACGGGATGACTTGGGTGTTAAGAAAAACTCAAATGCAACTCTTTTCGTACCAAAAGTGGCTAGAACAGCCTTCACGAACGGTTTTAGCACGGTTTGTCGTAACGAACCAAAACTCCGGAACGGACTAGAAACGAGCTAAACATGAGTTTTGGGTCAAACGGGATGACTTGGGTGTTAAGAAAAACTCAAATGCAACTCTTTTCGTACCAAAAGTGGCTAGAACAGCCTTCACGAACGGTTTTAGCACGGTTTGTCGTAACTGAACCAAAACTCCAGGAACGGACTAGAAACGAGCTAAACATGAGTTTTGGGTCAAACGGGATGACTTGGGTGTTAAGAAAAACTCAAATGCAACTCTTTTCGTACCAAAAGTGGCTTGAATTGTCTTCACGAACGGTTTTCGCACGGTTTGTCGTAACGGAACCAAAACTCCGGAACGGACTAGAAACGAGCTAAACATGAGTTTTGGGGCAAACGGGATGACTTGGGTGTTAAGAAAAACTCAAATGCAACTCTTTTCGTACCAAAAGTGGCTAGAACAGTCTTCACGAACGGTTTTCGCACGGTTTGTCGTAACGGAACCAAAACTCCAGGAACGGACTAGAAACGAGCTAAACATGAGTTTTGGGGCAAACGGGATGACTTGGGTGTTAAGAAAAACTCAAATGCAACTCTTTTCGTACCAAAAGTGGCTAGAAGAGCCTTCACAAACGGTTTTAGCATGGTTTGTCGTAACTGAACCAAAAATCAGGGAACGGACTAGAAACGAGCTAAACATGAGTTTTGGGTCAAACGGGGTGACTTGGGTGTTAAGAAAAACTCAAATGCAACTCTTTTCGTACCAAAAGTGGCTAGAACAGCCTTCACGAACGATTTTCGCACAGTTTGTCGTACCGGAACCAAAACTCCAGGAACGGACTAGAAACGAGCTAAACATGAGTTTTGGGTCAAACGGGATGACTTGGGTGTTAAGAAAAACTCAAATGCAACTCTTTTCGTACCAAAAGTGGCTAGAACAGCCTTCACGAACGGTTTTAGCACGGTTTGTCGTAACGGAACCAAAACTCCGGAACGGACTAGAAACGAGCTAAACATGAGTTTTGGGGCAAACGGGATGACTTGGGTGTTAAGAAAAACTCAAATGCAACTCTTTTCGTACCAAAAGTGGCTAGAACAGCCTTCACGAACGGTTTTAGCACGGTTTGTCGTAACGAACCAAAACTCCGGAACGGACTAGAAACGAGCTAAACATGAGTTTTGGGGCAAACGGGATGATGACTTGGGTGTTAAGAAAAACTCAAATGCAACTCTTTTCGTACCAAAAGTGGCTAGAACAGCCTTCACGAACGGTTTTAGCACGGTTTGTCGTAACGGAACCAAAACTCCGGAACGGACTAGAAACGAGCTAAACATGAGTTTTGGGGCAAACGGGATGACTTGGGTGTTAAGAAAAACTCAAATGCAACTCTTTTCGTACCAAAAGTGGCTAGAACAGCCTTCTTCACGAACGGTTTTAGCACGGTTTGTCGTAACGGAACCAAAACTCCGGAACGGACTAGAAACGAGCTAAACATGA
Source organism: Themeda triandra (assembly GCA_018135685.1). NCBI lineage: Eukaryota > Viridiplantae > Streptophyta > Magnoliopsida > Poales > Poaceae > Themeda > Themeda triandra. Next base: position 6,707 of record JAENPR010002765.1, on the reverse strand, counting down.
GTTTTGGGGCAAACGGGATGACTTGGGTGTTAAGAAAAACTCAAATGCAACTCTTTTCGTACCAAAAGTGGCTAGAACAGCCTTCACGAACGGTTTTCGCACGGTTTGTCGTAACGAACCAAAACTCCAGAACGGACTAGAAACGAGCTAAACATGAGTTTTGGGGCAAACGGGATGACTTGGGTGTTAAGAAAAACTCAAATGCAACTCTTTTCGTACCAAAAGTGGCTAGAACAGCCTTCACGAACGGTTTTAGCACGGTTTGTCGTAACGAACCAAAACTCCGGAACGGACTAGAAACGAGCTAAACATGAGTTTTGGGTCAAACGGGATGACTTGGGTGTTAAGAAAAACTCAAATGCAACTCTTTTCGTACCAAAAGTGGCTAGAACAGCCTTCACGAACGGTTTTAGCACGGTTTGTCGTAACTGAACCAAAACTCCAGAACGGACTAGAAACGAGCTAAACATGAGTTTTGGGTCAAACGGGATGACTTGGGTGTTAAGAAAAACTCAAATGCAACTCTTTTCGTACCAAAAGTGGCTAGAACAGTCTTCACGAACGGTTTTCGCACGGTTTGTCGTAACGGAACCAAAACTCCGGAAACGGACTAGAAACGAGCTAAACATGAGTTTTGGGGCAAACGGGATGACTTGGGTGTTAAGAAAAACTCAAATGCAACTCTTTTCGTACCAAAAGTGGCTAGAACAGCCTTCACGAACGTTTTTCGCACGGTTTGTCGTAACGAAACCAAAACTCCAGGAACGGACTAGAAACGAGCTAAACATGAGTTTTGGGGCAAACGGGATGACTTGGGTGTTAAGAAAAACTCAAATGCAACTCTTTTCGTACCAAAAGTGGCTAGAACAGCCTTCACGAACGGTTTTAGCACGGTTTGTCGTAACGAACCAAAACTCCGGAACGGACTAGAAACGAGCTAAACATGAGTTTTGGGTCAAACGGGATGACTTGGGTGTTAAGAAAAACTCAAATGCAACTCTTTTCGTACCAAAAGTGGCTAGAACAGCCTTCACGAACGGTTTTAGCACGGTTTGTCGTAACGAACCAAAACTCCAGGAACGGACTAGAAACGAGCTAAACATGAGTTTTGGGTCAAACGGGATGACTTGGGTGTTAAGAAAAACTCAAATGCAACTCTTTTCGTACCAAAAGTGGCTAGAATTGTCTTCACGAACGGTTTTCGCACGGTTTGTCGTAACGAACCAAAACTCCGGAACGGACTAGAAACGAGCTAAACATGAGTTTTGGGGCAAACGGGATGACTTGGGTGTTAAGAAAAACTCAAATGCAACTCTTTTCGTACCAAAAGTGGCTAGAACAGCCTTCACGAACGGTTTTAGCACGGTTTGTCGTAACGAACCAAAACTCCAGGAACGGACTAGAAACGAGCTAAACATGAGTTTTGGGGCAAACGGGATGACTTGGGTGTTAAGAAAAACTCAAATGCAACTCTTTTCGTACCAAAAGTGGCTAGAACAGCCTTCACGAACGGTTTTAGCACGGTTTGTCGTAACGGAACCAAAACTCCGGAACGGACTAGAAACGAGCTAAACATGAGTTTTGGGGCAAACGGGATGACTTGGGTGTTAAGAAAAACTCAAATGCAACTCTTTTCGTACCAAAAGTGGCTAGAACAGCCTTCACGAACGGTTTTAGCACGGTTTGTCGTAACGGAACCAAAACTCCAGAACGGACTAGAAACGAGCTAAACATGAGTTTTGGGGCAAACGGGATGACTTGGGTGTTAAGAAAAACTCAAATGCAACTCTTTTCGTACCAAAAGTGGCTAGAACAGCCTTCACGAACGGTTTTAGCACGGTTTGTCGTAACGAACCAAAACTCCGGAACGGACTAGAAACGAGCTAAACATGAGTTTTGGGTCAAACGGGATGACTTGGGTGTTAAGAAAAACTCAAATGCAACTCTTTTCGTACCAAAAGTGGCTAGAACAGCCTTCACGAACGGTTTTAGCACGGTTTGTCGTAACGAACCAAAACTCTAGGAACGGACTAGAAACGAGCTAAACATGAGTTTTGGGTCAAACGGGATGACTTGGGTGTTAAGAAAAACTCAAATGCAACTCTTTTCGTACCAAAAGTGGCTTGAATTGTCTTCACGAACGGTTTTCGCACGGTTTGTCGTAACGGAACCAAAACTCCCGGAACGGACTAGAAACGAGCTAAACATGAGTTTTGGGGCAAACGGGATGACTTGGGTGTTAAGAAAAACTCAAATGCAACTCTTTTCGTACCAAAAGTGGCTAGAACAGCCTTCACGAACGATTTTCGCACAGTTTGTCGTAACTGAACCAAAACTCCAGCAACGGACTAGAAACGAGCTAAACATGAGTTTTGGGGCAAACGGGATGACTTGGGTGTTAAGAAAAACTCAAATGCAACTCTTTTCGTACCAAAAGTGGCTAGAACAGCCTTCACGAACGGTTTTAGCACGGTTTGTCGTAACGAACCAAAACTCCGGAACGGACTAGAAACGAGCTAAACATGAGTTTTGGGTCAAACGGGATGACTTGGGTGTTAAGAAAAACTCAAATGCAACTCTTTTCGTACCAAAAGTGGCTAGAACAGCCTTCACGAACGGTTTTAGCACGGTTTGTCGTAACGGAACCAAAACTCCGGAACGGACTAGAAACGAGCTAAACATGAGTTTTGGGTCAAACGGGATGACTTGGGTGTTAAGAAAAACTCAAATGCAACTCTTTTCGTACCAAAAGTGGCTAGAACAGCCTTCACGAACGGTTTTAGCACGGTTTGTCGTAACGAACCAAAACTCCGGAACGGACTAGAAACGAGCTAAACATGAGTTTTGGGGCAAACGGGATGACTTGGGTGTTAAGAAAAACTCAAATGCAACTCTTTTCGTACCAAAAGTGGCTAGAACAGCCTTCACGAACGGTTTTAGCACGGTTTGTCGTAACGGAACCAAAACTCCAGGAACGGACTAGAAACGAGCTAAACATGAGTTTTGGGGCAAACGGGATGACTTGGGTGTTAAGAAAAACTCAAATGCAACTCTTTTCGTACCAAAAGTGGCTAGAACAGCCTTCATGAACGGTTTTAGCACGGTTTGTCGTAACTGAACCAAAACTCCAGGAACGGACTAGAAACGAGCTAAGCATGAGTTTTAGGTCAAACGGGGACGACTTGGGTGTTAAGAAAAACTCAAATGCAACTCTTTTCGTACAAAAAGTGGCTAGAACAGCCTTCACGAACGGTTTTCTCACAGTTTGTCGTACCGGAACCAAAACTCCAGGAACGGACTAGAAACGAGCTAAACATGAGTTTTGGGTCAAACGGGATGACTTGGGTGTTAAGAAAAACTCAAATGCAACTCTTTTCGTACCAAAAGTGGCTAGAACAGCCTTCACGAACGGTTTTCGCACGGTTTGTCGTAACGGAACCAAAACTCCGGAAACGGACTAGAAACGAGCTAAACATGAGTTTTGGGGCAAACGGGATGACTTGGGTGTTAAGAAAAACTCAAATGCAACTCTTTTCGTACCAAAAGTGGCTAGAACAGCCTTCACGAACGATTTTCGCACAGTTTGTCGTACCGGAACCAAAACTCCAGCAACGGACTAGAAACGAGCTAAACATGAGTTTTGGGGCAAACGGGATGACTTGGGTGTTAAGAAAAACTCAAATGCAACTCTTTTCGTACCAAAAGTGGCTAGAACAGCCTTCACAAACGGTTTTAGCACGGTTTGTCGTAACTGAACCAAAACTCCGGAACGGACTAGAAACGAGCTAAACATGAGTTTTGGGTCAAACGGGATGACTTGGGTGTTAAGAAAAACTCAAATGCAACTCTTTTCGTACCAAAAGTGGCTAGAACAGCCTTCACGAACGGTTTTAGCACGGTTTGTCGTAACTGAACCAAAACTCTAGGAACGGACTAGAAACGAGCTAAACATGAGTTTTGGGTCAGACAGGATGACTTGGGTGTTAAGAAAAACTCAAATGCAACTCTTTTCGTACCAAAAGTGGCTTGAATTGTCTTCACGAACGGTTTTCGCACGGTTTGTCGTAACGGAACCAAAACACCGGAAACGGACAAGAAACGAGCTAAACATGAGTTTTGGGGCAAACGGGATGACTTGGGTGTTAAGAAAAACTCAAATGCAACTCTTTTCGTACCAAAAGTGGCTAGAACAGCCTTCACGAACGATTTTCGCACGGTTTTAAAACTACCGAACCAAAACTCCAGCAACGGACTAGAAACGAGCTAAGCATGAGTTTTGGGGCAAACGGGATGACTTGGGTGTTAAGAAAAACTCAAATGCAACTCTTTTCGTACCAAAAGTGGCTAGAACAGCCTTCACGAACGGTTTTAGCACGGTTTGTCGTAACTGAACCAAAACTCCGGGAACGGACTAGAAACGAGCTAAACATGAGTTTTGGGTCAAACGGGATGACTTGGGTGTTAAGAAAAACTCAAATGCAACTCTTTTCGTACCAAAAGTGGCTAGAACAGCCTTCACGAACGGTTTTAGCACGGTTTGTCGTAACGAACCAAAACTCCGGAACGGACTAGAAACGAGCTAAACATGAGTTTTGGGTCAAACGGGATGACTTGGGTGTTAAGAAAAACTCAAATGCAACTCTTTTCGTACCAAAAGTGGCTAGAACAGCCTTCACGAACGGTTTTAGCACGGTTTGTCGTAACGGAACCAAACTCTCGGAGGAACGGACTAGAAACGAGCTAAACATGAGTTTTGGGGCAAACGGGATGACTTGGGTGTTAAGAAAAACTCAAATGCAACTCTTTTCGTACCAAAAGTGGCTAGAACAGTCTTCACGAACGGTTTTCGCACGGTTTGTCGTAACGGAACCAAAACTCCAAACGGACTAGAAACGAGCTAAACATGAGTTTTGGGGCAAACGGGATGACTTGGGTGTTAAGAAAAACTCAAATGCAACTCTTTTCGTACCAAAAGTGGCTAGAACAGCCTTCACGAACGGTTTTAGCACGGTTTGTCGTAACGGAACCAAAACTCCAGGAACGGACTAGAAACGAGCTAAACATGAGTTTTGGGGCAAACGGGATGACTTGGGTGTTAAGAAAAACTCAAATGCAACTCTTTTCGTACCAAAAGTGGCTAGAACAGCCTTCACGAACGGTTTTAGCACGGTTTGTCGTAACGGAACCAAAACTCCAGGAACGGACTAGAAACGAGCTAAACATGAGTTTTGGGGCAAACGGGATGACTTGGGTGTTAAGAAAAACTCAAATGCAACTCTTTTCGTACCAAAAGTGGCTAGAACAGCCTTCACGAACGGTTTTAGCACGGTTTGTCGTAACGAACCAAAACTCCAGGAACGGACTAGAAACGAGCTAAACATGAGTTTTGGGTCAAACGGGATGACTTGGGTGTTAAGAAAAACTCAAATGCAACTCTTTTCGTACCAAAAGTGGCTAGAACAGCCTTCACGAACGGTTTTAGCACGGTTTGTCGTAACTGAACCAAAACTCCGGGAACGGACTAGAAACGAGCTAAACATGAGTTTTGGGTCAAACGGGATGACTTGGGTGTTAAGAAAAACTCAAATGCAACTCTTTTCGTACCAAAAGTGGCTAGAATTGTCTTCACGAACGGTTTTCGCACAGTTTGTCGTACCGGAACCAAAACTCCGGAACGGACTAGAAACGAGCTAAACATGAGTTTTGGGGCAAACGGGATGACTTGGGTGTTAAGAAAAACTCAAATGCAACTCTTTTCGTACCAAAAGTGGCTAGAACAGCCTTCACGAACGATTTTCGCACGGTTTGTCGTAACTGAACCAAAACTCCAGGAACGGACTAGAAACGAGCTAAACATGAGTTTTGGGGCAAACGGGATGACTTGGGTGTTAAGAAAAACTCAAATGCAACTCTTTTCGTACCAAAAGTGGCTAGAACAGCCTTCACAAACGGTTTTAGCACGGTTTGTCGTAACTGAACCAAAACTCCGGGAACGGACTAGAAACGAGCTAAACATGAGTTTTGGGTCAAACGGGATGACTTGGGTGTTAAGAAAAACTCAAATGCAACTCTTTTCGTACCAAAAGTGGCTAGAACAGCCTTCACGAACGGTTTTAGCACGGTTTGTCGTAACTGAACCAAAACTCTAGGAACGGACTAGAAACGAGCTAAACATGAGTTTTGGGTCAAACGGGATGACTTGGGTGTTAAGAAAAACTCAAATGCAACTCTTTTCGTACCAAAAGTGGCTTGAATTGTCTTCACGAACGGTTTTCGCACGGTTTGTCGTAACGGAACCAAAACACCAGGAACGGACTAGAAACGAGCTAAACATGAGTTTTGGGGCAAACGGGATGACTTGGGTGTTAAGAAAAACTCAAATGCAACTCTTTTCGTACCAAAAGTGGCTAGAACAGCCTTCACGAACGATTTTCGCACAGTTTGTCGTACCGGAACCAAAACTCCAGGAACGGACTAGAAACGAGCTAAACATGAGTTTTGGGGCAAACGGGATGACTTGGGTGTTAAGAAAAACTCAAATGCAACTCTTTTCGTACCAAAAGTGGCTAGAACAGCCTTCACGAACGGTTTTAGCACGGTTTGTCGTAACGAACCAAAACTCCGGAACGGACTAGAAACGAGCTAAACATGAGTTTTGGGTCAAACGGGATGACTTGGGTGTTAAGAAAAACTCAAATGCAACTCTT
>JAENPR010002701.1:0-46067 GCA_018135685.1 Themeda triandra | reverse complement strand
TTTATATTTATCCCAAAGGAAAAGCAGTGGTTAGAAATGGTCTAAGTGGAAAGAGATCACTATCTCAATCTAGTGGCAACTAGTGTAAGAGAGAATGATAATGAAAGAATGGAAGGATGATGATGTGGATTCTAAGACAACTAAAGATAACTAACGTAGAGCAGCTAGGTGGGAGGACAACGAGAGTGAGTTAAGGACTCCTATGGTTTCTACTTCTACTTATGTGTTCTAGCCTAGTCGGAAAGAGGATACAAGCTAGGATTGCTACCTTACTAACTTAGTTGCTGGGAGGAAACAAGAGAGTAGGAGACAGAAGCCTTACTCAAGCAAGGCCAAACTTATGTACGCCCTGCACTTTACTAACTAGTGCTTACGTGGTGGGAATCCTAATGCTGAACCCGAACTGTCACTTCAAGCCAGTGCGCCCACAAACTTTCCGTAAGGATTAGCGGCCTCCAACGATGAGGTTTAGTCTAGGCACCGCGCCTACACTAACTCTCACTACTCTAACTAAGTATACGACCTAGCCAGAGCAACTTGTTAAGACGTTGATAACAACTAAGGAGTGGTTACAGGATCACAATCTAACATGTAACTATTAGCAAACTAGACTAAGACACTACAACACTATTGCAAGAATAATATTGCACTAAGTAAAGTACTCGGGAAAGTAAAAGCGAGAATATAAATTAAAGTATTGCAAAAGGAAAGTACAAGAGGAATACCAAACTCTCCAGCAGATGACTCCGGAGACCCCGAGCTTCGCTCGACTCAACTCTAACTCCCACACTATACTACAACTACTAAGTGAACTAGACTTGTAGTCTTGAATACTATCACATCATGCCTTGAGAGTGTGAATACAACAGGTATTTATAGGGGGAGGTGGAGTAGGGGCTACTCCACCGCCATGTCATCAATCCGCGTGACGTTGCTTGATAGCCCTTGGATCAAACCGACCTTGAAACCGCCTTAAATCCAATGACTTGCATCAATTCAACATGTGCTCAATGTGGGGAAGTCGGTGGGAGGCCAACCGACTTGGCTAGCCACCAGGGGATCGGAGCTCAATCTGAGGAGAGCTTACAAGGGGATCGGCTGATCCCCTCTGTGGGCCCACTCTAGCTTTGTTTTGTGCCATTTTGCTAAATCTTGCATTGACATACTCAAGGTACAACTGGAACTAATTATTGATAAAAGTATGTCTATGTCATGTGTTTCTTCCATGCGACCGAGGCATGTTGACGGTATTTTGATGTGCATTTTTATGCTATAATTACCGTCAACAAGATCCCCAAGCTTAACGTTTGCTTGTCCCAAGCAAATAATTAGAACTTGGCCTCAGTGGATCAGGCATTGTTACTATGTTCATGTTTCAAGAGTACCAGGCATGCAACAAAGTATTTTAAATAAGCAATGAAGAACTTGGCAATTAAAAACTCACCCATATTACCTTAGTCCTTCATGGGGCTTTTAGCCTTTCCTTCGTCTTGGGAGGTTGAGAGACAGAACAACTAGACTTGAGCACTATTTTTTTCTCACTCTTTTGCAAGTTTCATACCGGAGGTTTTGCAATGTTTTTCAAATGAAATCTTAATGTTCCTCAAATGGTACCCGCATGTCGCTCAAAGATGTATGTTTCCTTACCAAGGCATGAAGTGTGATTGCCTTACTTCTACCATCCTATATTCTATAAAGGCTTTATGTGGAGCTCATAATAGGTATGGCAAGGAATAGCATACTCACTTTGCAGGTTCTGTCTAGTTAAGGATTGGACCCAAGAAGAGAAGTGTCATACTCCGAGATCAAGATGTGCAAGTGTGTGTGTGGTATGATAAATATGGTTGTGGACTAGGTTGCTCCCCTGTCTAACAAATTTCCCCTTTCTAAATTTCTATTGAGACAAGGCTGGCCTATTTTCTATTTCTCTCTCTCTCTCTCTCTCTCTCTCTCTCTCTCTCTCTCAAAGAGAGGATGGACTATGCTGTGTCCAAAGGAACTAATGCTTATTTTGCTAGCTTTTGATTATGTCTCATCTACCAAGTGATAACTTAGGGGAAATTTTCTAACTTTGGAATCATGGAGCAACCTATTGAGTGGAAATGGTATGGATGGAATTGTGTACTTCCAGTATAGAAGTAGCAAAAAGATGGTGTATATGAAGATGCGAACTTCCATGGTGAAAGTAGCATGATGTATGTGGTGGAATGATTATGCGCACTTCTAGGGAGGAAGTAGCGATATATTTGTGGCTGGTGGAATCTTGATCTTAGGAGCATGATAAATCTCTTAACATGGGTTCTACAAGACTTAACTTGACTCACTACAAAGCAGCTTATATAGAAAGCTTTCAATTATATGTGTATTTGGTCGTGGTAGGAATTTCATTACCATTGAGGAACGATTAAGGTTTTGATCAATTTAAGAAATAAATACTCCGATACTCATACATGCTTAGAATGATATTATAGCAGCTCGTCTTACTATCTCATATCTCACAACAACTTAGACTTAGTTCTAGCATTTGCATCCCACAAAAGTGTTCAAGTTCATGGTGGTTTCATGGTAGCCAAGTGATTCATACTTAAGGGAAATACTGAGCTGAATACTAGGTACTAGAGAACTATAAACAAGAAACTACTCATCATCTCTAGAAAAAATGCACATGCATGACATATAAAGAAAAGAGAATTCTTTTTGGGTTTTTAGTTGTATGGCATGGGAGTAAAATCAACACATTTTTTATATGTAAAAATAAAACTAAAAAACAATAAATAAATACTAGGATAGAATACTTACCTGAGTGGGGGAGAGGATCTTCCCCAAGCTTGTCTTTCTGCCTGGCTCCTCACTGAGGTGGGCGATATGGATAGTGGGGTGGACACTGTGGCTGGAATGGTGGATGTGGCTGTGGATATTGTGGTGGCATAGGAGGGATATTTTGAGGGATTGGCATATTGTGGTAGGTGTACATGTCACTCCAGAATTGGTTGCTGGTCTGCTAGAGATTCTCAAGCTCATGTTGGGTTTGCACTGTGCTCTCATGGATGGCCCCATGTGTGGTGCGCAGCCGACCAAATTCTCTAGTGAGTACTCCTAAATCATGTTGCTCACTGCGGTTCCTCCTGTGGACACCTCCCGAGTGAGTGGGTGGCATGGCACCCGAACTCTCTGCTGATCCTTCCTCCAAGTCCTCAGCCTGTGCACCTTGCGCCCTTCCTCGTGTGTGTGGACATGAAACACTTCTTCTACCAACTCCGGGAATGTTAGGCATTAGTGGGTGGCCCCCATAAATTTTTAATTCAGGGCAAGGTAAAGGGATCCTTGAGTCATTAAATTTAAACTCATATGTGTTTCTGGGGCCACCCACAAGAACTTTTCCTTGAATAAAATAAGTTTGTTGCAAAATGATTCTTTGAGAAGGAAGGTCAAGAACATCAGGGTCAAGCAAGTTGCAACCAACAAACAATTTGGTAACTAAGGAAGTGAACTCAATTAACCCCTTCTTGGCAAACTCTTGCTAATGCAGCACTAATACCTTAACTGGAGCTATGCGAATGCGATGAACCATGGCATAAAGAATGGCGGTGTCTACTTCCCTCACATATCTATGATCTTTCCTAGGGAACAAAGTAACACCTATCCATATGTGCAAAAAGCACAGAGTAGGATGGCAAATGTGGCTAGTGCGAGGTTGCTCTTTTACCGGATAGTTTCTCCCACACATTTCATACCAAAGTTCTTTCTTATCACAATTTTTAGTGGCAAGATCAATATTTGTGGTGCAATTAGCAAAACCAAGCAACTGAGCAAACTCATCCCAGGTGATATAATACTCCCGACCCCGCAAGAGAAAATAGATGCGACTATCTTTGGTTGCTATGGTGCTCAAAAACACTAGGGTGAGAATTCTACTACCAGGAAATTGCGAGACATCCCAAAAATTATTCCACCCAAGTGCATTAAAGACTTCAATGAACTCCTCATATATACCTGTGTGATGGAGGAGTTCGAGGTTGATTACCTTTGTATGCTCGAAGGTGCAGTTGCGGAGTTGGTTGAGTGTGATCATCTCATCAGGAGTCAGCCAGAGGCCGGTCTCCATGTCTTGCGTTCTGAGGGGCTGCGCCTCCTCGTTCACTTATTCTTCATAGTGTTGATGTGTGCTACCTCCATGAACCTGCTCCTCCGCCTCCTCCATAGAGAAGGAGGGGACACCCTCGGAGTGGCGTGCGGACCTTGATCTTGATGATGATGAACTCAAGCTAATCATCCCACGTAGCTTGCTTGCTATGCCCTTGAATGGATTCCTCATTCATGAAAGGGGAGAACAACAAATACCACTTCAAAAAAGATGTTAGCTTAACCCAATCCCCGTTCTCACCCAAGGGACTATCTTCTCGGTGCCTAAGAAGAACAGGGATGAACTAAAGATGTTTTTGGCTTCTCTTCTAAGTAGCTACAAGAAGGAAAATATTTTTGGGTTTTCTCTTAGAAGACTACTACTCTACTAGACTTGAGAAGGCACTAGAGAGAAGAGGGTGTGAAAGCTCGAAATGATTCTGAATGTTTGTTGTGATGAATGAGCTCACCCTAGGGGGGGTATTTATAGTGTGAAGAGGGCAAGTGGGGAGCCTCAAGGAGGGGGATCGACCGAGCCAAAATTTTGAAATTTTGAGTGGCATTGGACTCTGTGAAGGGAATCTAGCACGGAGTACTAAAATTTTTTCAAATGTCCCCCACTATGGGGATCGGTCGAGCCCCTAGGTTGGGCTTTTCCTCTTCCACTTTGTGTCATCATGTGTCTCCTAAAGCAAGGCTTTGATTTTAATTAAAGGTGCAGCACTTTGTCAGAGATTCCCTTGCCTAGTGTTTTGTGATAGGGGAAAGTTGATGCGACAAAAAGTGGGGACATGTCTAAAGGTGTGTCATAGTCATGATGACATGTCCCTCTTTATGTTTTGGCTGATGTGCACTCCTAAAAAGTGTCATAAGTGAGAAGCATCTTTGTATCAAACGTGAGGGGGCAAAGATTCTCTACTTTTCAGACTTTTTCAGGTGTGGCATGCATGGCATACCTGTGTCTACTGAATGGGATACATAGAACAGGAAATAGGGCCAGGAGGGGGATCGGCCGATCCCCTCCCTGCCACCTCTCCTGGTGTGTCGTGGTAGGTTGTGCAGAGGATTCAAAACCCTATCTAGTGGAGCATCAGTTTTTTCAACTTTTGAGGTTTGTACAGGGAATCTTCCCTTGGATTTTGTGTTAAGTGGAGTAGACAGGGGAAAGGGGAAGCAAAACGTGGTCCTGTCTGATGAGATGTGAAGTTGAGTGCTCAGGATCAGAGGGGACACAGGCTGACGGGTGGGTTCCACCAGATAGGGATCGGCCGATCCCTACCTGGGGTCCACCTGGCATCTGCCTTGTCCCAGAAGACTTTTTATCCTATTTTATTTATTATTTAAAAATTAAATTAATAGAAATAAAATATTTAAAATAAATACTTAAAATTAAATGCTTAAAATAAATTAATATGAATTTAAAAGCTGAGTGTGAGTATACTTACCTGGTTGGAGAAGTTTTCCCTCAAGTCCTTTCAACAGGACTACCTCCTTGAATTATTTTATAATCCTTGCTTTGGAGGTTTTGTCGGTCGGGTTATCTTCGTCCTCCATATTCTTTTCGGCTTCAACCATGGCACTGGACCTCGTTTCTCTTTGACTGTCGTAATGATGAGTGTGGATGCCACTTCATGGACCAGGATCAGTGAGCATTGCTCAATCTTGGGTTTGAAGTTGAATTTCTCCTGGGTCCCATTGATGGTGAACTTGATTTCTCTGGCTCCGACATCAATATTTGCATTGGCGGTGCTGAGGAACGGTCGCTGTTGGCGGTCCTTAACTCCGATTTTTAACCGCCAATTATAGATCATTTTGGGAGAAATAAATGTTTTATCACACATATACATTTACTATTGACCTAGTTCCACTTGTATTGGGAAGTTGTGACACTCTGCAGGATATACACCAAGTACAGGAAAAATCAGAATAAAAGTGCGCTTTTCGGAAAGCGCCAAACAAGCTAGAGGACAAGACAGCCCACCTGGAGTCGTCGTGGGCCAGAAGCACCGACACAGGAGCGACCCAGGAGGTGGCCCAGGCCCACAGGCCAAGGTCGGCCAGGGGGAGGCTCCACCCTGGGGCGGGCACGCCAGGGGGGCGCGCCCGCCAGCCCTGGCCCCAGGTGGGCGCGCCCGCCAGCCCTGGCCCCAGGTGGGCCCGGCCTGAGGCGGTTTGCTCCTTCCATCCTGGGTAGTGCGTCCCCGCAGGTGCTTCTGACGGATTTGCCCCCGAACCGCCTCCAGCAACTTATAAAAGAAGAGGAGAGGCCCCTCTCAACACACACACACACACCATTTGGAGCTCTCTCTCTCCCTCACACTTGTTCTCTAGCAATTAGTTTTAGGCCTTTGGAGCTAGGCAAAGCTACTTGGAGAGCTTGTCTCCAGGAAAGAGCTACATACTTGGTATACATTTATGGAGTTCATTCCTCTAGTCAAGTTCTTATTCCGCTTATATAGTCGAGCATATGAACTAGAGAAAAGTCTAGGACATGATATATTCGAGGATCAAGAACTAGACCATAGTTCTTGGGAGAATTGTTCATCATGTGCTACATTGTTCTTCATCGTTCATATGTTTTTCTTGTTTAGATTAGATTATAGGAGAGGAATAGCGGTTCGATGTGCCTTCGGGTTTGCCTATATTCTAGCTCGTCCATCCGTAGGGTGGGTGTCCTGGGGGATATAGGTAGCTCCTTAGTATGCGGGCGTTGTGTCCGGATACGAGGGAACCTTCGAATATGACAGCATGCCATGGTAGTTGGGGTAGGAGGCAGGTGGTGATAGCCCTGTCCGTCCCTTGCACTCCCCCACGTTCGCATGTCGTGTAGGAGTTCGTAAATGCCTCCATCGACTGGCAGACCAGTTGCCGAGGTCTCCCCATATTCCTAGTCTATAGTCGACTCTTGACATGTATTGCTTATGACATTAGCTGTTCTAGCATTGACTATATAGGACCCGCCGCTCCACGTAGATTATTCTTTATTCTTTATTTTCCTTTATTCCTTTGAGATTGCTCCGAGTGTGTGTCCACTATCCAAGCTTTAGTATGTTTACCCCCGTATAGTACATTGGTCGGTTTCTCCACATGCTAATATTGTAATTATATTCATGCTAGACACTTAACACCCCGTGCCTTCCTTTGGGAAAATATAAATAACGATACCCTAAAATACTTCTGGGTGAAATGCTGCAACGATAGATCCGTGCGCTTGCGGATATTTATTCTCATAGGATGTGATCTATCAGTTGGCAACTCTTGCATAGTTGCTAGAACCTGTTTCTAGTGATTATGATAAGAATCGCCAACAAGGCATTTCTAGCGCTGTCCCCGAGGATGGGCTCCTAAACCTGTCTTCACGTGATTGCGTTAAGTGTAACAACCCAAAAAATTCACTTAACACAAAAATCACAACTACAAATTTTTTTTCTAAATATACCCATGTTTGTTGCTTGTCATGTAAGAAACCCCGCTAGGTTGCACATAAAGTATCTATATTCAGTTGTTAAGCATTGTGATGACATCACATGTGTCTTAATATAGTAGCTAGCCTCACCACACTGCATTTATTTTATTAAATTGTTCACCCTAGGATTTTATTTGCAAGGCATATACTTTTATTGCATTTTATCTCATGATTGGTGATTTGAGTTTCTTATTTGGATTTTTGTTTGATGATCAAATATCTAATTATTTATCTAAGCAATAAGTAATTAATTACACTAATTAAGTGGAGGATTAAGTGGAAATGAAAATAGAAAAGCAAAAGAATAAAAGACAAGAAAAGGAAAGGCCAATCTGGCCCATAGCCTCGGCCCGGCCTGCTCTACCCCCTCCTCTTTCGTTTTTATTTTCTTTTTTCTTTTTCCTTCCCCGGCCCAAATGCGCGTCTTCTCCTCTCTCGGAAAACAGGAAGGCCCGCCCGGGCGCCGCGCCCCACCAAGGCCGAAGGCCGGCCACTTTTCCGCTTCCCCGCGCCTAGTCGCCGCCAGATGGGCCCCACCTATCATGACCAACCTCAAGACTTCGTCGCCGTCGCTCCCGCACACGCCGGGGGGCCGAGCCTGCGCGTCGCCGCACCCACGAAGACCGAGCTCCGCCCCGTGCCTTTGCATCGCCGCCAGCCAACGACCATAGCAGCCGCTCGCGACCCTCTACCCGGTCTCGATTCCGCGCGCGGATCACCGCCATCGGCGGCATGGAGCCGAGCTCCACGACCCGGCCGCTCCACCCGCCGCTGCCTATACTAGAGCCTCCGGAGCTCACCACAACTCCGAAGACCCGCAGCAGCACTCCAGGAGACAAGAAGGGAGAGGGAGAGCCGCCGCCGGTGAAGTGGGTCGCCGGGGATCCTGTCTGCCGGAGAACCGCCGCGAGCCGCCTCAGCCACTTC
This sequence comes from Themeda triandra, assembly GCA_018135685.1. NCBI lineage: Eukaryota > Viridiplantae > Streptophyta > Magnoliopsida > Poales > Poaceae > Themeda > Themeda triandra. Next base: position 37,552 of record JAENPR010002701.1, on the reverse strand, counting down.
ACCGCGCCGCCTCCCCGTTCGCCTACACGACACACGGTGAGCCCCGACACTTTTCCAGCCACGCCAAAGTCCAGATCGGGCCCATAGTTTGACCAGTCAACGGTCAACAGTTGACCGTGGACCCCACCTATCATTCCCTCAGCCACGTGGCCCAACCAAATGCCGCCACGTGTCTTTTCAGCTCAGCCACTCACAATATGACATGTGTCGCGCCCAGATTTATTCACTCCTTTTCTTTTTCAGAATATTGTTTAAACTTCAGAAATTAATAACTAATTCATACGAACTCCGAAAATTATGATCTTTATATGTAAATTCATCTAAAATCGAGCCCAATACAATGGAGTACTTTTTGAGTGCATTTGGATCTTTTTGCTATTCATTCATTCTTTGTGCTCATCTATAGGGGTCGCTCCCACGACCAATATGTCACGTTTCAGAGTTGGAGGAGGATCGGACTGACGACGACCGTGAGTACAGAGAGGAGCTAGGTGACTACTACTCCGAAGGTGCCACATCCCACCCATTTCCGTAGATCCCATTACGCATGGCAAATAATAGAACTGCTAGTGCTTTACATTTCTGTTGAATATAATTGCTACTATAGGATTGCATGGTAGTATGTTGATACTTGATGGCCTTTACCTTGATTAACCTTTCACCCTGCTCACCCGCTGTTAGGATAGACGCACGCTTATTTATTTACTGTCATATTTTACTCCACTACGTTATATCGATGATGTGATGATGGTGGAGAACCCGGGGAATGGTTTGGCTTGGAAGTCGGACCAGATGGATGTGTTGGACCTGGGGACTATGGTGAGGATATGGTGGTCTTGGCATGTGTCTTGGGTGTGACTGAGCTGGGATCTACGACGAGCTTTTGGAGCGAGTCTTGCCGGGGGATGTACTGGACATCCCTGTTAGTTCTACCTGTGGCGGGTAAATGTGGAATGCGTTGGTGAGGTAGACCCTGTGTGAGTCTCCGAGGGGCGGAGCTTAGGGTGGAGGTGTTGTGGTGGCACGTTAAATGGAAACCCTGATGAAGATATTCCAGCTTGGTCACAACTAAGGACTGAAAGTTCTAGTAACCGGATCATAGGAATCCTTTGCTTTCCACTCGCTTCCCATGGGGGGGAGAGGGCCGAACCACCGGGTAGGATGATGCCACTACTGCTAGGCGAGGATGTGTTAGAGTGGTACGGGAAGGGATGGTCTCACACCCTCTCGAGACGATCATGGCCCCCTATTCGGGATCGGAGACATGACTTCACAGTTTCAGCCACTTCTTACGGGGTGTTCCAGGGCTGAGAGGTAGGGTGGCATCGTTCTAGGCCGGCAGGCGCCCGGTATCTGCCTAGATGTTCGCGAGCATCGATGATGGTTATCTTGTGGAATAGTGAAACCTCTGCAGAGTGTATGGTTGATCGATCGATACATATGCCGATTTCTCGGCTATGGACCTTTCCTGTGTTCTGCTTGCACTAGACTAGTGAGAGGAGTGTTCTACCTTCCCCGAGAGATACTTCCGGCCATGAGCCATAGGATGTGGGCTGCGGGCCGCTGAGGCACCCAGAGTGGGAGTCTGCTTGCTGACCTGAGTGTGGGCTATGTTGGTGATGGTGATGGAGGTGGATATGGGATGGTTTGGGATGGTATGGAATGGAAGGTGATGGATGGAGTGTGGGATTGGGGTTGTGTTAAAACTTGACTATTACTATATTTAAAACATGATTACTTTTGCATAGGAAAACCAGAGCCCCATTTATAGGCCTCTTCAATTTACCTTTATTGCATCCAACTCCACAAAGCAAGCACATAGGGTGGGAGTGGCCATTACAAATCATACTGAAACATTTTTGGCACAGTTCGTATGAGGATTACAATTCCAAGGAGTATAGCGATTAAGGGATTCGTGCCTTCGCTCAAGTCGAGGTGATTCTTAGCTTCCGCATCTATCGAGCTGTTCTGGTTGATAATTAGTTTGTGCTTTCTGCAATTGAGGCAATGTAAGAAGAAAAATACTACCTTCTTTACTCTTTTATTTACGATGTATGGATGATGATTATCAACTGGAATTTGGGTAATGTGATTTAAATGGTCATATTACACTTCGACTCTGTGGATTTCCCTTCGCGAAAATCAGGTCGTTTCAGTTGGTATCAGCTCCATACTTGACCCTAGGACGAAGCCCTTAGGATTGGACGTTAGAACAGGACAAGCCAACCTTCTTTTCGGTTATATTACTGACTTTGCACCACTTTGTGCATGGCTTACCTCTCAGATTGATCTGTTGATCATGTTCTTGGGCCTTGATGCAATGACGACCTTCAAGAACATGTCCCTTTATCTCGAGTACCATAGTGAATAAGACTAAGAATGACAAGAATACTTTATGGATTAGTGACCCACCCTGATATTGAATAGCAAGCCTACCAATACCAATTACCTACGCATAGTACGCTTTCCGCGAGTCTCCTAGTGTAGCTACTGGGGATGTCGCCTTGTAATCAAACTAATGTAATGAGTGTTTGGTTCTTATCGTATTTTATGGTTCTTACTGCTTCTTTGTATGAGTGTAGGATAGACTTAAATATTTTTTTAAATTGTTGAAATCATCTAATCATTATATACACTTGCTAATAAATCATGTCACCAGCACATAACCTCAACCTTTGAACCATGCTACTAATTGCCCAACCCATGTTCTACTTACCTGAACCACTACTCAACCCCTCCTAGAATCACCTTGGACACCCTGTACAAAATTGGATCAAGTTACCAAGTAAAGCAAAGGACTATAATTCCTTTAGCAAGGTCTTCTGAAGAGGCTACACCAACTAAACGAAGAGATAGCAACTACGCCTATCAAAGTAGCGCAGCGAAAGTGTGGGAACCCATAACCCACTAGACCCTGGATCGAAATCAGGAGTCTAAACCACACCTCTTAAGTTAGAAAAACATTACACAGTCTAAACTAAATTCAAGACTCTCCCACATGCTAAACCCTGTGTTGAAACATCCTACAGTGACAACTCCTCAACCATCGTCAAAAGTGCCCTTTTTGGAAACCCTCAAAATCCACCAAGTGCACCCACACAAACACTAAACCTGCACCTACTCGACTAAGGATCTAGACAAAGAAATCAAGACTTCACTACTCACACCTACAACTCGGTGGAGCAACCACATCAAGCTACAAGGAACAAGAAGTCAGACTTATGAGAAGCATCGCCATAGTATTTCATAGAGTACTTCACACCTTAAATCTCGGGGACGAGATTCTGATAAGGGGGTAGGACTGTAACAACCCGAAAAATTCACTTAACACAAAAATCCCAACTACAAATTTTTTTCTAAATATACCCATGTTTGTTGCTTGTCATGTAAGAAACCCCGCTAGGTTGCACATAAAGTATCTATATTCAGTTGTTAAGCATTGTGATGACATCACATGTGTCTTAATATAGTAGCTAGCCTCACCACACTCGCATTTATTTTATTAAATTGTTCACCCTAGGATTTTATTTGCAAGGCATATACTTTTATTGCATTTTATCTCATGATTGGTGATTTGAGTTTCTTATTTGGATTTTTGTTTGATGATCAAATATCTAATTATTTATCTAAGCAATAAGTAATTAATTACACTAATTAAGTGGAAATGAAAATAGAAAAGCAAAAGAATAAAAGACAAGAAAAGGAAAGGCCAATCTGGCCCATAGCCTCAGCCCGGCCTGCTCTACCCCCTCCTCTTTCTCTTTTTCTTTTCTTTTTCTATTTCCTTCCCCGGCCCAGCCGCTGCCCCTTCTCCTCTCTCTGGAAAACAGGAAGGCCCGGCCCAGCTGCCGCGCAGCGGCCCACCAAGGCCGAAGGCCGGCCAGCTGCCGCTTCCCCGCGCCTAGTCGCCGCCAGATGGGCCCCACCTATCATGACCAACCTCAAGACTTCGTCGCCGTCGCTCCCGCACACGCCGGGGGGCCGAGCCTGCGCGTCGCGCGCGCCCACGAAGACCGAGCTCCGCCCCGTGCCTTTGCATCGCCGCCAACCAAGGACCATAGTAGCCACTCGCGACCCTCTACCCGGTCTTGATTCCATGCGCGGATCACCGCCATCGGCGGCATGGAGCCGAGCTCCACGTCCCGGCCGCTCCACCCGCCGCCTATACTAGAGCCTCCGGAGCTCACCACAACTCCGAAGACCCGCAGCAGCACTCCAGGAGACAAGAAGGGAGAGGGAGAGCCGCCGCCGGTGAAGAGGGTCGCCGGGGATCCTGTCCGCTGGAGAACCGCCGCGAGCCGCCTCAGCCACTTCACCGCGCCGCCTCCCCGTTCGCCTACACGACACACGGTGAGCCCCGACACCTTTCCAGCCACGCCGCCGTCGCGCAGTGCGTCGCCGCCGCCACACCACCGTGCTATGCGCCGCACCGCCACGCTAAGCACCGCCGCCGCTGCTGCCGCACCCCTGCCGTTGCCGTTGCTGCACTGCAAGCGGACGAGGGCCGCTGCCGCGCCACCGCACCGCGCCGCCGCCGTCGTCCCGCCGGCCGCCAGCCCCGCCGCCTGCCGTCGCGACCGGAAATGGGGAAGAAGAGAGAGTGAGGGAGAGAGAAGTGGACCCTATCGACGTGAGCCAAGGGGGGAGAAGTCCGGATGGACCTGGTCCACGGTGAACCACGTTATGGTCCATAGACACGCAGCCAGTAGTCCACCGCGAGCCGCGCACACCAGAGCCCGCACCCATTCCAGATCCAAACAACCGACGTGGCAGCGCCACAGGATGCCATGTGGCGGGCCCGGCCCGGCACGGATCCGGCCCACCGGGCCCTAACTCGGCCCGCCAAAGCCCAGATCGGGCCCATAGTTTGACCAGTCAACGGTCAACAGTTGACCGTGGACCCCACCTATCATTCCCTCAGCCACGTGGCCCAACCAAATGCCGCCACGTGTCTTTTCAGCTCAGCCACTCACAATATGACACGTGTCACGCCCAGATTTATTCACTCTTTTTCTTTTTCAGAATATTGTGCTCATCTTTTTGCTATTCATTCGTTCTTTGTGCTCATCTATAGGGGTCGCTCCCGCGACCAATATGTCACGTTTCAGAGTCGGAGGAGGATCGGACTGACGACGACCGTGAGTACAGAGAGGAGCTAGGTGACGGCTACTCCGAAGGTGCCACATCCCACCCATTTCCGTATATCCCATTACGCATGGCAAATAATAGAACTGCTAGTGCTTTACATTTCTGTTGAATATAATTGCTGCTATAGGATTGCATGGTAGTATGTTGATACTTGATGGCCTTTACCTTGATTAACCTTTCACCCTGCTCACCCGCTGTTAGGATAGACGCACGCTTATTTATTTACTGTCATATTTTACTCGACTACGTTATATCGATGATGTGATGATGGTGGTGAACCCGGGGAATGGTTTGGCTTGGAAGTCGGACCAGATGGATGTGTTGGACCTGGGGACTATGGTGAGGATATGGTGGTCTTGGTGTGTGTCTTGGGTGTGTGAAGGGTGAGGTTTGAGTCGACTGAGCTGGGATCTACGACGAGCTTTTGGAGCGAGTCTTGCCGGGGGATGTACTGGACATCCCTGTTAGTTCTACCTGTGGCGCGTACATGTGGAATGCGTTGGTGAGGTGGAGCCTGTGTGAGTCTCCGAGGGGAGGAGCTTAGGGTGGAGGTGTTGTGGTGGCACGTTAAATGGAAACCCTGATGAAGATATTCCAGCTTGGTCACAACTAAGGACTGAAAGTTCTAGTAACCGGATCATAGGAGTCCTTTGCTTTCCACTTGCTTCCCATGGGGGGGAGACGGCCGAACCACCGGGTAGGATGATGCCACTACTGCTAGGTGAGGATGTGTTAGGGAGGTATGGGAAGGGATGGTCTCACAACCTCTTGAGACGATCATGGCCCCCTATTCGGGATCGGGGACATGACTTCACAGTTTCAGTCACTTCTTACGGGGTGTTCCAGGGCTGAGAGGTAGGGTGGCATCGTTCTAGGCCGGCAGGCGCCCGGTATCTGCCTAGATGTTCGCGAGCATTGATGATGGTTATCTTGTGGAATAGTGAAACCTCTGCAGAGTGTATGGTTGATCGATCAATACATATGCCAATTTCTCGGCTATGGACCTTTCCTGTGTTCTGCTTGCACTAGACTAGTGAGAGGAGTGTTCTACCTTCCCCGAGAGATACTTCCGACCGCGAGCCATAGGATGTGGGCTGCGGGCCACTGAGGCACCCAGAGTAGGAGTCTGTTTGCTGACCTGAGTGTGGGCTACGTTGGTGATGGTGATGGAGGTGGATATGGGATGGTTTGGGATGGTATGGAATGGAAGGTGATGGATGGAGTGTGAGATTGGGGTTGTGTTAAAACTTGACTATTACTATATTTAAAACTTGATTACTTTTGCATAGGAAAACCAGAGCCCCATTTATAGGCCTCTTCAATTTACCTTTATTGCATCCAACTCCACAAAGCAAGCACATAGGGTGGGAGTGGCCAGTACAAATCGTACTGAAACATTTTTGGCACAGTTCGTATGAGGATTACAATTCCGAGGAGTATAGCGATTAAGGGATTCGTGCCTTCACTCAAGTCGAGGAGATTCTTAGCTTCCGCATCTATCGAGTTGTTCGGTTGATAATTAGTTTGTGCTTTCTGCCATTGAGGCAATGTAAGAAAAAAAATACTACCTTCTTTACTCTTTTATTTACGATGTATGGATGATGATTATCAACTGGAATTTGGGTAATGTGATTTAAATGGTCATATTACACTTCGACTCTGTGGATTTCCCTTCGCGAAAATCAGGTCGTTTCATTAAGAAATGCCAACAAGCATTTCTGGCACCGTTGCCGGGAAAGGCATGGATGTTAAGCATCAAGAGCATGAATATATATACAATACAAATGAGAAATGACAATGTCTATATAGGCTAACCTTTTATGTTTTCTCCTGTTGTGGGTGAAAACAGGATAGTGCATGACTGGTTTCTCCTTGCCGGAAAACTTCAATCCAGATCCGGAGGCACTCCTAAGGAAGAAGAGGACTCACGCCTCTTCCTCTTCTGCTACTCCGCCGACAGTTGAGCTAGTCACCACCTCACCTACCGTACCGAACTCAATGGCCAAGTCCCTGCGCAAGTTCTCTGTCCCCAATGTTGCCAACGTGCCCACTGGGCCCGCCATCAACTTGGGCGACAAGAACTTCAGGCTTCGGTCTGGGCTGATTACCATGGTGTGGGCAAGTCCATTCTGTGGACTACCTAGTGAGGACACCAACGCCCACCTTCAGCGTTTCTTAGAAATCTGCGACACCATCGTCATCAAGGATGTTGCCGCAGATGCCATCAGGCTCAGGCTCTTCCCTTTCTCCCTTGTGGGGAAGGTGAAGATCTGGTTCTACAAGGACAAGAGCGCTGTCGACACATGGGGCAAATGCTCCACCGCGTTCCTCGCTAAGTTCTTCCCCATGGGCAAAACCAATGCCCTGCGGGGAAGAATCACCAACTTCCAGCAAACCTCGCTGGAACCCATCCCTGAGGCATGGGAGAGGCTGCAGGAATACATCCAGGCATGCCCTCACCATGGGATGGAAAGTCGGCTGGTGCTCCAAAACTTCTACAATGGGTTAACACCCATGTCGAAGGGGCATCTGGATGCCGCCGCTGGCGGCGCTTTTCTATCATTGACTGTTGACAATGCCACGGCATTGATCAACAAAATGGTGGAAAATCAAGCTTGGGGGGAAGATCGCACTCACTCTAAGTCACAAAAAGGCATGCATACCGTGAAGGAGATGGATATGCTTGCCGCAAAAATAGACCTTCTCCTGAAAAAGATTGATGGAGGTGCCACCAACGATACATCAGGCACCGTCAACGCCATGGACGCTCGCATGACATGCGAGGTCTGTGGAGAAGCTGGACATTCGGGGAATGACTGCCCTGAGACCCGTGAAGAGGCCACCTACCTCAACAATGGGTTTCGCCAGCAAGGAGGAGGCAATGGCTGGAACAACCAGTCTCGTCCTCCATTCCATGGTAATTCAAATTATTACTCCGGTTACAATTCGAATCAGCCTTCCTTGAAGGATCTGGTGTTCGGCCAAGCAAAAATAAACGAAAATCTCACCAAAAAGATGAGCCAAAATGACAAGATCTTGGAGAGCATGAACAACAAGATCGAGGGTCTATCATCAGCGGTCAAAAACCAGCTGAGCTTCAACAAGATGATAGAGACCCAGCTTGCCCAGATTGTTGCAGCAATTCCAAGCAATACCGACACAGGAAGGATCCCGGGCAACCCGAGGTCCCACCCGAGTCAATAAGTATGATCTCAACAAGGGCCGGTCACCCTTGTTAAGCAAAGAAGCCGGGGGAGAAATAAAAGCACCGACAAAGAAGGTCGGTAAGTATCCAAAAAAAATTTATATATTTATCTATTTATTTATTTCAAAAAAAAAAATTTTTGCTTCTTCAAGGTTGTGAAAAATAAGCTCTTGAGAAAGAGCAAGTTTTTCCTTTCATAAAATTTATTCGAAAAAAATATATTTTATTTATATTTAAAAAAATATATATTTTTTCGGCTGAAGTGGGCAGAAGCACCAACGGCCAGTTTCAAAAACTAGCCGTTGGAAGCCAACGGCCGAAGCCGAGCCACAGCGGGCCCAGACTGGGCGCGCGCGTGCCCCAAGGGCGGCCGCGCCAGGTCTGGCGCCGGTGGGCCCGGGCTGACGGCCAACGGCTCATGGCCATTGCCCCTCCCCATCCTCACCGGTGCTTCTGCCTATAAAGAGAAGGGGTGGCCGGTGGAGCTCAACCACCTCACATTTTTCATCTCTTTCACTCTCCATCACCCCCACTTCCTTCTCTCTAGTTTTCTCCCAACATTTTGTGAGCAGGAAATACAAGTGTTAGAGCTAGCCTCGGGTGTGGAAAATTATTTTCCACTAACCTTTTCGCACCCGAGAACTAGCCACCTTTTGCAGGCTATCATGAGCGGCTACGGTTCGTGGGAGTACGGTGGGGGCTCAAGCTCTTATCATGAAGCCCCCTACGAGCTGGAGCTGCCCGAGGAAGAAGAGGCGCCTGAGGCCCCCGAAGCAGAAGGGATGTACGAGGTTGATGCCCCGCACCTCGACTTGCAAGGGGCACGGGAGTTGCAGGCGTACCACCAACTCAAGGATCGTGTGTTCGACCACACGACCATCTACGACGCCTCTCTCCTCGAAACCACTGGTATGGATTTCGAATTTGAAACCGTCTGGAAGGCTGTTGGTTGGGAGTACATCGAACCCCTCGATGAGGAAGGTTCGCGTCTCCTATCCATCCAGTTTTTATGCACCTTTGGTTTTGATGACGAGTATGTCTACTTATGTCTACTTCCATCTTTTTGGCTTAAACTACCATCTTTCTTGGGGGGAGCTTGCTAGTCATCTAGGGTTCAATAGAAAGTGCTCGATCAAGCTGGATCAAGCCATTCCTGGTTTCGATCGAAATGCCTTTTGGGAGAAGATTTCGGGTAGGGTTGAGATTGGTCGTTTCAAACCACTCGCACACTCGATCCATCACCCTACCCTTAGGCTCATGCACCGCTGGATTTCTATGACTCTATTCCCAGCAGGCAAGATTAGGTGGGTGCACATGGTAGAACTTAAGCTACTCTATGCCATTGTTCACAAGTTCAAGGTCGCTCCTGTAAAGGAGATGTGCCTTCGTTGGCTAGACATGATCAAGAAGTCCTATGCTATCGGTTGCACCTCCCTTTTTACCCGCATTGCCAATGCCGTTGGAGCAATAGATGGGCAGGATATCGAGTATATTCCTTTAGAGCGCCCGATTTGCAATCTACATGTTCTAGCGCAGGGGCACACCCTGAAGACTGATGGGACAGACCGCATTTACTTTTTCTTCCCCGGTTATATAAATAAGATCCAGTTACCTAACCCGGGCCTTTATTTATATAACTATGACGTGCTCACCTTTGAATTGAAGACTGCAGAAGAAGCACGCAGGGAAGAGCTAGCACCGAGAACCACCAGGGGAGAGCCTAGCTCCCATGAGCAGCCTCCCCAGCCGTTTGGCTATGCAGGTTGGGGGCCCTACCAGGACTACCCAGGCTACTCGGGGTGGGAGCCGTACCCCCAACCACCACAGCCCACTGAAGGGGCATGGTCCGAGGCTGGGACCGATGAGTGGGAGCGACAGAGGCGGTACGCCGTTGACTCACCACCACAGGACGATGAGCCGACGCTGGCCGGCATCAACACACGCCTTGGGCAGCTGCAGATCCCAGACCAATGACATCAGGAACACACTCGGTAACTTCATGCAGTCAACAACCCAGTGGCAGCAGCAGCATGGCCAGCGGTTCGATGCACTCGAGGAGAGCCTCCGCTTGCAGCAGGAGCAGCAGAGGGCCTTCAGGAGGTCCCAGGGATACAACCCTAGGCCATGAGCTTCACGACAGCTTGGGGGAGACCCCCCTCGCAGTATCTCGCATTGCATGTTTAATTTCCTCAATTTATTTTCTACTTAGCATGTTTTAATTCCAGCATTTATCCCGCATTGAAAATAATAATAATAATAATAAATTTATTCCACTCTATATATATATATGTGTTTTAAAATGTTTAATTCTACCCATGTTGATATGATGAATAGTTACTCTGTCTTATGTTTCTTTTGTACCCAACTTAAAATGGAGTTTTCTCTAATGTTTGAGTTTATCGGCTTTAGAATATCATGCTCTGAAAACTTGATTTAGAGGGTTGCATACAATTGCTTTGGTCTAAGTTATTGCCTGACATGATATAGTGACATAGACCACAAAGCAATGATTTTGTCCTAAAGTGAAATCTTGACATCCAGAGTTTTATTTCAAAAAAATATCAAAAACAATAGTTCCTCAATGACCGAGAAATACCCACCAAGGTCAAAAACGACATGCTCTTTAGTTTTGGGAAACCTTTTGTCGTTTGCTGCTTAACGGTTGTTGGGCCTTGTCGGGGCATTGAACCTAACTTAGATTTGGATCATGCACATATGGTTGAGATTCACTTGCACCCACCAAATAATTGCCGACTCTCACACCGAGAATCACACACCACATACATCCCCTTACATCCATTTGCTAATTCTCACACTGGGAATTACGCACCATTCCACCGAATAAAAATGCCGATCCTTACCCTGAGGACTGCGCATTCCCTGTAGTTGCAAAAAGCACTTCATGCATTCCTTCATGACATCTCTCTCATATACCAGTGTAAAGTATGGGCTATGTTCCTAGTTGAAAAAAAGGAAAAGAAGAGAGAAATAAGTTTGCCAAGGGGCACATCCTTCTAGACAAATGGGAGAATCATAGATCCCCGTTCAAAAAAAGAAGAAGAAAGAAAGTTTGTTTAGTCTTTGTTGGTAGCCCATACTCGTCTACTTATTTATCCTCCAATAAAGAGAGATAGTCATGATGCATGAAGTTCCAAAAATACCACAAAAATTAGGAACCACTCCTCATCCATCCCACACACTTGCACATCTCAACCTAGTGTACGGCACAGATCTTAACATGGTTCAGGTTTCGACTCGGCTTCACATGATCGGTAAGTAAGCCACTCCTTGATATGCCTACCCACAAACTCCACTCAAAACAAAACTAGTGGTAGGATATGAAGGCAATCACAAAAGCCTTTGGTGAGATTTACCATACACATTGAGCGATCGACTGGGTCATTTGAGGAACTTGGGCTTAATCTTTCAAAATCTTGCAAAACCTCCGGATTAATGGATGATCTTGGGATGAATGAAGAGCACCGGTCTTTGAATCTGTTCTGTCTTGCAATCACCCAAGACTAGAAAGATTAAAAGCCCCGCTTTATTCAAGGTAAAAACAGAGTAGATACAATTGCCAATTTATTCAAACTGCAGTAGAAATCTCCCTTTTACTTTTGGTACACTAGAAATGTAATCGGCATTGTAGCAACTCCCGATCAACAACCCAAAGCCTCGCTCGGATGAGCAAGGGGTAAGCTTGGGGGATCTTGTTGGCGGTCCTTAACTCTAATTTTTAACCGCCAATTATAGATCATTTTGGGAGAAATAAATGTTTTATCACACATATACATTTACTATTGACCTAGTTCCACTTGTACTTGGAAGTTGTGACACTCTGCAGGATATACACCAAGTACAGGAAAAATCAGAATAAAAGTGCGCTTTTCGAAAAGCGCCAAACAAGCTAGAGGACAAGACAGCCCACCTGGAGTCGTCGTGGGCCAGAAGCACCGACACAAGAGCGACCCAGGAGGCGGCCCAGGCCCACAGGCCAAGGTCGGCCAGGGGGAGGCTCCACCCTGGGGCGGGCGCGCTAGGGGGGCAGGCGCCAGCCCTGGCCCCAGGTGGGCTCGGCCTGAGGTGGTTTGCTCCTTCCATCCTGGGCAGCGCGTCCCCACAGGTGCTTCTGACGGATTTGCCCCCGAACCGCCTCCAGCAACCTATAAGAGAAGAGGAGAGGCCCCCCTCAACACACACACCATTTGGAGCTCTCTCTCCCCCTCACACTTGTTCTCTAGCAATTAGTTTTAGGCCTTTGGAGCTAGGCAAAGCTACTTGGAGAGCTTGTCTCCAAGAAAGAGCTACATACTTGGTATACATTTATGGAGTTCATTCCTCTAGTCAAGTTCTTATTCCGTTTATGCATATGAACTAGAGTATAGTCTAGGACATGATATATTCAAGGATCAAGAACTAGACCATAGTTCTTGTGAGAATTGTTCATCATGTCCTACATTGTTCTTCATCGTTCATATGTTGTACTTGTTTAGATTAGATTATAGGAGAGGAATAGCGGTTTGATGTGCCTTCGGGTTTGCCTATATTCTAGCTCGTCCATCCGTAGGGTGGGAGTCCTAGGGGGATATAGGTAGCTCCTTAGTATGCGGACGTGGTGTCCGGATATGAGGGAACCTTCGGATATGACAGCATGCCACGGTAGTTGGGGTAGGCGGCAGGTGGTGACAGCCCTGTCCGTCCCTTGCACTCCCCCATGTTTGCATGTCGTGTAGGAGTTCGTAAATGCCTCCATCAACTGGCAAACTAGTTGCCGAGGTCTCCCCATATTCCTAGTCTATAGTCGACTCTTGACATGTATTACTTATGACATTAGCTGTTCTAGCATTGACTATATAGGACCTGCCTGCTCCACGTAGATTATTCTTTATTCTTTATTTTCCTTTATTCCTTTGAGATTGCTCCGAGTGTGTGTCCACTATCCAAGCTTTAGTATGTTTACCCCTGTATAGTACATTGGTCGGTTTCTCCACATGCTAATATTGTAATTATATTCATGCTAGACACTTAACACCCCATGCCTTCCATTGGGAAAATATAAATAACGATACCCTAAAATACTTCCGGGTGAAATGCTGCAATGATAGATCCATGCGCTTGCGGATATTTATTCTCATAGGATGTGATCTATCACTTGGCAACTCTTGTATAGTTGCTAGAACCTATTTCTAGTGATTATGTTAAGAATCGCCAACAAGGCATTTCTAGCGCTGTCGCCGAGGATGGGCTCCTAAACCTGTCTTCGCGTGATTGCATTAAGAAATGCCAACAGTCACCCCAGGATAAGTGGTATTTTCTTGTCTACGTCCATGTTGAGTACCACAAAATCCACGGGGACGACGAAGTCCTGTATCTTGACCGGTATGTCCTCAGCAATCCTCGCTGGATGGCAGATTGATCGATCCGCTAACCGCAAATAATCTATTTGCGGTTGGCGAGATCGGGCCAATCTCGCCATCCAAATGAGGATTGCTGAGGACATACCGGTCAAGATACAGGACTTCGTCGTCCCCGTGGATTTTGTGGATGCGGGGGACACGGTAGCATGGGTTAGTTGATCATAAACTACCATTGGCATGAAACTGACGCTTGCGCCCAAGTCGCACAGTGCATGCTCGAAGTGTTGTGTCCCGATGGAGCAGTCAATGGTCGGACATCCAGGGTCCTTCTTTTTCGGCGGGTAGTTCTGTAGTGTCATGCTGCATTCTTCTGTAAGTTTAATTACCTAAATAGTGGGCAGCGGGTGCTTGTTGTTAAGGATGTCCTTGAGGTACTTGGCGTAGGTTGGGACCTGCATTGCATCAAGTAATGGAATGTTGACATATAATTGACGAATTACCTCAACGAACTTTCCGAATCGTTCGTCGGCTTTTTGCTTCTTCATTCTTGGGAAAGGTAGCAATAAGTTGGTGTCGTAGAAATCATGTGGCTGTTGGCGGTCCTTAACTCCAATTTTTACCCGCCAACTATAGGTCATTATGGGGAAAATAAATATTTCATTGCACATATATCTTTACTATTGATCTAGTTCCACCTGTACTTGGAAGATGTAACACTTTGCAGGAATATACACCAAGTGCATGGAATTGTATGAAGAAATGCGCCTTTCGGAAAAGCGTAAAGCCAAAGAGGGAGAGCAAATGACAAATCTAGACCAAAACTAGGCCAAACCCTCTTACGAGAGTGCCGAAGATCCAAACATGGGTGCAAGTGTCCAAGATGAACCCATGAGGTGAAGGGCCAAAGTCTAGACCAATTCTATCTTGGGCTGCAGGACCATGTCTCAGTAAATTGGGTGCCACGGATGCATCCGGACTCCGATTTGGGCAAATGACCAGCCGATTCGAAGCCAGCTGAAAGGCCCACACACTGCTGGTGAAAGCAGAGGCCCAGCGGGCCCACATTGGGTGTGGGCGCGCTCAAGGCGCGGGCGCACCTGTCCTGGCACCAAACGGGCCCAACTTTGGTCAGTCGGTCCATGACGGCAAGCTGAGGTCGGTTTGGCTGGTGATTCCTACATGGAAGGTGTGAAACCGCCTCTTTGGGGTCGGTTTGGTCCCTTCCATGTTTGGTCACTGTTTTGAAACTGCTGCATGTGATCTTTGAGTAATTTTACCAAGCCAAAAAAAATCTCCTTTTTTTGGGACAAGTTGATTAGCCATGACGATGGAAGCCAATCATAGCTTCTGGCTATAAACTTCGTCCTAGTTTTTGGCGGTCAAGCTTATGACCATAAAGCAAGCACTGCCGGGAGGTACCCCGGATTATCAAAGAAAAAAAAAAGAGAATATCTTTCCTCTTACCAATAAGGCAAGGCAATGTTTTCAAGTTAGTATGCACCTTCGGGTATTCTTGGTCACTAACCATTTCGTGTGAAGATTAAGAAGAACAAGGGACATATGGTACGTGAACACACAGGAGTCACATCAGATAAACACTTTGATGCCTTTGAAAAAAAGAGAAGAAATAGAGATGTTGGCTCTACCTTGCTTGAAAAAAAAAAAGAGACAAAAAAAAAAGAGAGTACTGAAAAAAAAAAGAAAAAAATATATTATGATGCAAAAAAAAAAAGGAAAAAAAAATATATTGGAGGAGAGGGAAGGAGCAGGGCGGCCTAACGTACCGAAGTATTGCCCGACTTCACCCAACATCGCTTCAACAAGAAGGGGCCACCTCCAAGCCTTTGCTACAACTATCAAGACCCATGGCCCAAACACATTGAGCTATGAGGGGGCTGGTCTTGAGGTTCACCCGGGAAAAGCCATCATACAAACCGCAAAGCAACAACTTCAACAAACCATACATGTTGCCGGTAACAACACTCGTGTATGCAAAGCAAGCCGTGGACGATCAATTCGCTCGGTTTGTTGAGATGGTCAAGAAAGTACATGTGAGCGTTCCGCTCATGGACGTCTTGCATGTACCTTCTCACGCCAAGTACATAAAGGACATCATCAACAACAAGCACCCATTGTCGTCCATGGCTATGGTAAAACTGACGAAGGACTGTAGTGCGGCCATTCTGAATCACTTACCAGAGAAGAAGAAGGATCCCGAATGCTCCACTATCACTTGCTCCATCGGCGGACAACAGTTTGACCACGCACTCTGTGATCTTGGTGCCAGCGTTAGTGTCATGCCAAAGATAGTTTTTGACAAGCTGAGCTATACATGGCTGCCACCAAACAACGATCACACTCCAATTGGCCGACTCCTCCTTACGCTACCCAGCGGGAATAGCTGAAGATATACCTGTGAAGATCCAAAGATACTTCGTCCTGGTGAACTTCATCGTGCTCAACATGGAGGCCACCAAAGAAACATCGCTTATCTTAGGACGACAGTTCCCCAGTACCGCTGGGGCACAACTTGATGTTGGAGCTAAAAAATCTGGTTCAACATCAATGGAAATGAGGAGAAGTTCCAGCTTCTGGTCAAGGAGGACGGAGGAGTGCAACATGATTCGCATCAAGTATGAGCCAACCACACGAGAGGTCACGGAAGTTGAAATCCGACCTCATGGTGCGAACATGATTCCCAAGATCATTTGGGAACGAAGAGCAGGAGCAAAAGCCGGAAGAAAAAGAGCAAAAGCAAAAAGCTCCTAAAGAAAAGAAAGATCCAATTCTGGCACAAAAAAAAAGAAAAGAAAGCTCCTGCAGAAAAGATATCAGAGCCAAAAGTTGCTCATGCACAACCAAAAGAAAACAAGAAAGAGGGCAAGCTTTGACCCAAGACAAGGTGGAACCCGAGAAGAAACCGGTTCCCAGGGTGATAAAGGTGGACAAAGTTTTCACACCTCCAAAAGAGGTCGAACAACCACCTTCTACACCATGCGCCACCACACCCCCGAAGAAGAAGATGGTGTGGAGGCCCAAGCAAGCGCACCCGTCTACTTCTCCTTAGACGGATGTACCAATATCAAGCGCAAGCTGAACAGGAGAGAAGTCCCGCTTCACGGACTATAAATGGTGAGCCCTGACCGACAGGCCAATCGGTAAGTTATCTTTTTTTTTACATTTTCTTCTAAAAAAAACCTTTGCTTATCTTGTTCACCTTGCAATGTCTTCACCTTTGTTGGATGAATCTTATATATCTTTTCATGCCTTCAATTTCTATGTTGTATAGTTTTGGTTTGGAAGTATTGGTTATGCATCTTTTGAATTAAGCATGGTGCTTAGTTTGATTAAATGTACAATCATGCTTCCATAGGCTCTTTAATTTAAGCTTTATGCTTACATTAAGGTGCCTACCTAGATCATATTAGACATGGTGTCTAGTTTGATCTTTGAACCAAAGTCAAGATAGATTTTTGGTGGATCATATGGACTAACCCCGCAGGATTTATCAATTTCATGGGGTAGTCTTGGAGATGACAACGAGATGATCTTTTGTTTGGTAAACCAAAAAAAAAAAAAAAAAAAAGTCATAACATAATAATAATAATAAAATAAACCTTTCAACCCCAAGTGTCTTGTCCTCTTATCTCGATGTCACCACAAGACAAGCTTGGGGGAGGGGATCTTCCTAGCATGCTCAAAGGAGGCCATGAACCGAGCAGGCCATAGCATGCACCAACCTAGCGGCATTCCGTGCTAATGGTAAGTAAAGAGCTAGCTTGGGGGAGGACCCCACATGAGGTACCTGCATTGCATATTTAAATTCCCGCAATCTTATTTTCTTTTTAGCATGTTTAAATTCAAGTTTCTTATCTTGCATTGAAAATTAAAAAAAAAATAATTCCACTCTATATATGTGCCATGAAATGTTTAGTTCTACCCATGTTGATATGATGAATAGTTGCTCTGTTTTATGTCTCTCTTGTACTTGATTTAAAATGGAGTTTTCTCTAATATTTGGGTTTATCAGCTTTACATTATCATGCTCTAGAAACTTGATTTAGTGGGTTGCATACAATTGCTCTTGTCTAGGTTATTGCGTGATATGATATAGTGACATAGACCACAAAGAATGACTTTGTCCCCTTGAGAAAACTCCGACGTCCGGAGTTTTGTTTCAAAAATTTCAAAAAAAAAAAAAAACAATAGTTCCTCAATGATCGTGAAATACCCACCAATGCCAAATACGACATGCTTCTCTACAAGTTTACAAAACCCTTTGTCGTATGCTTCTTACCAATTGTTGGGCCTTGTCATGGTTTGAACCTAACCTAGATTTGGGTCTTACACATATGGTTGAGATTCACTTGCACCCACCAAATAATTGCCGACTCTCACACCGAGAGTTGCGCACAACATGCACCCTCTCGCCCGAATGCCAATTCTTACACCGAGAATTGCGCACCATCCCACCAAATAAAAGTGCCGACCCTTACCCTGAGGATCGCGCACCCCTCTTTTAGATTGCTAAAAATTCTCCATGCATTCCATCATGACATCTCTCTCATCCTTTTCCAAGCAATAAGTTATGGGCTATGTTTTTAGTTGAAAAAAAAAAAGAGAGAAAGAAAAGAAAAAAAGAGAGGGAGAAATAAGTTTTAGATATTACAATCTTGTAGACAAACGGGAAATCTTAGATCCCCGTTCAAAAAAAAAAGAAAAAGAAAAAAAAGAGAAAAAAAAAGAAGAGAAAGAGAAAAAAAGAGCAAATATGCCAGGGCATTCCTTTTTTTAGATAACGGGAAAATCTTAGATCCCGGTTCAAAAAAAAAAAAAGAAAAGAAAAGAAAGAAAAATAGCTTTTAGTTACTCTTTGATAGCCCATATTTCCTTCATCTCTTCTTCCCCAAATAAAAGAAAGGTTGTCATGAAGCATGGAGACCCAAAAATACTACAAAAATTGGGAATCATTCTTCATCCATCCCACACACTTGCACATCTCAACCTAGTGTATGACCTTTACCTTAACATGGTTTGGACTTTGACTCGGCTATCCACAAGCGGTAAGTAAGCCATTCCTTGTATGCCTACCCAGAACTCCACTCAAAAAAATACTAGAGGTAGGACATAAAGGCAATCATCAAAGTCTTCGGTGAGGTTACCATACACTTTGAGCGATCGAGCGGGTCATTTGAGGAACTTGGTTTATACTTTCAAAAATCTTACAAAACCTCCGGATTAAAAGTTGATCTTGGGACGAATGAAAAGAACCGGTCTTTGAAACTGTTCTATCTTGCAATCGCCCAAGACCTGAAAAATTAGAAGCCCCACTTTATTCAGGAATCACAGAGTAGATACAATAGCTGATTTATTCAAATTGCAGTAGAAAGCTCTCTTTTAAATTTTGTACACTTGAGATGTAATCGGCATTGCAGCAACTCCTGATCAACAACCCAACAGCACAGCCTTGCTCGGGACGAGCAAGGGGTGAGCTTGGGGGATCTTGTTGGCGGTCCTTAACTCCAATTTTTACCCGCCAACTATAGGTCATTATGGGGAAAATAAATATTTCATTGCACATATATCTTTACTATTGACCTAGTTCCACCTGTACTTGGAAGATGTAACACTTTGCAGGAATATACACCAAGTGCATGAAATTGTATGAAGAAATGCGCCTTTCGGAAAAGCGTAAAGCCAAAGAGGGAGAGCAAATGACAAATCTAGACCAAAACTAGGCCAAACCCTCTTACGAGAGTGCCGGAGATCCAAACATGGGTGCAAGTGTCCAAAATGAACCCATGAGGTGAAGGGCCAAAGTCTAGACCAATTCTATCTTAGGCTGCAGGACCATGTCTCAGTAAATTGGGCGCCATGGATGCATCCGGACTCCGATTTGGGCAAATGACCAGCCGATTTCGAAGCCAGCTGAAAGGCCCACACACTGCTGGCGAAAGCAGAGGCCCAGCGGGCCCACATTGGGCGCGGGCGCGCTCAAGGCGCGGGCGCACCTATCCTGGTGCCAAACGGGCCCAACTTTGGTCAGTCGGTCCATGACGGCAAGCTGAGGTCGGTTTGGCTGGTGATTCCTACATGGAAGGTGTGAAACCGCCTCTTTAGGGTCGGTTTGGTCCCTTCCATGTAGGGATGGCTCTTTTCCAAAGAGCCCCCTCCACCTCACCTATAAAAGGAGGGCCATTCCCCCTCCTAGAGACACACCACACCACAACAAGAGCCTCTCTCTCTTCCTCCACTTGTATCTTTTCTTTAGTAGTTTTAGTTATGTAGTTGGAGCAAGGCAAGCCTCGTTGGAGAGCTTGAACCTCTAGGGGGAATCTCGGTATGAATAATATCAAGGTTTCACTTATGTTCTTGTTCTTATGTTCTTGTTCTTAGTTGTTCTTATATGTTCTTGTTCTAGATGATCTTGTTCTTGTTCTTAGTTCTATTAGTATAGTTGTGTCGTAGAACTAGAGCATAGTTCTTATGATATGATCTTGGCATATGAACTAGAATATAGTTTTCATGTCTTGATCTTATCATATAGAACCTAATGTCTAACACTAGTGCATGCATGTTTAGACTTAGGGCTAGGTTGTGATGTTGAGGTCTATCTTAGTGTAGTCTTGGTCAATGTTGGCTTGCGGGTTCGTCGTTCGTCCCCGTGGCGGAAGCTCTAGTAAGAGGATCCCTGATAGAGACGGGAGCTCCTGATCACCGCTAGAGTTGTAGCAACTAGCATAGACATGGTGTCTAGGTTAGAACCTACCTTCGTTTGCTTCGTCGCCCACGGTTGAGGTGGTAGGTGGCAGGTGGTGACAGCCCTGTCCGTCCCTTGTAATCCCCCATGTCCGGTTACGATGTAGAGCCTTAGGCCGGCATCACCTGGCAGACCAGGTGCGATCCGGCGCCCGAAGTAAGTTAATAGTGGCCAAGCTATCTTAACTTAGAACCTCACTAACAAGCATGTGTTTGTGTGATTGTCCGTTGTCCCGACTCGCTTGTTTAGGAATGCCCGCTCCGGTCTAGGTTTCTTTGTTCTTTCTTTTACTTTATCCTTGAGTTGGCTCGAGTGTGTGTGTCAGTTATCCTTATACAAAACCTTTGTTACCTTTGTTATGAGCATTGGTCTATTATGCAATCTTGTTATTTTATCCATGTCCATATTGGAGTCTTTTATACCATGCCTTCCTTTGGGAAATATAAATAACGATACCCTGAATACTTCCGGGTGAAATGCTACAACGGTATTTTCGTGCGCTTGCGGACTTGTTCTGTAATCGTTGCAGAATACCAACCGGCGTTTCTTGGTGCTGTTGCTAATTCTAGTGATGACGTTAAGAAACGCCAACAGTGGCGCTATGTTCCCCTGGAACTTAGTGTTCTCTTGCGTGAATGGAAGCTCTTCCTCGTCTTCTTTCTCTTCTTCATCTTCCTTGTCCTTTCTTGTAGGCTTTCTTGTCATGTTAGGATATGGTGGATCACGAGTGGTCTTACCCCCTCTCGTGGCCACAACATTTAAAGAATCACAAGAATTGAAAGGAGACGGAATAAAGGATGCAACCATTTTAATTTGTGATTCTAACATTTTATGAAAGTTTGATTGATGCTTGACAGACGAAGCAAAAGACTCCATTTTAGCTGATATTGTTTCAAGGGTCTTTTCATGAGCTAGCAATTTATTATTGATGTTTTCATTAATTTTGGCTTGGCTCATGACAAGATCTCTAAGCAAAGGTAGGCTTGATTTACATATGTTACCTTGTCTCCTAAAACGCGAAGTCGTCCCTCCTTTCTGAGGTCGCAAGTTGTTGATGGCATAGGTGACTTCGTGGTCTACACTCTGCATTCTGTTTTGGTCACATTCAGAGATTTGTTGTTGGATGGCCTCTCGATCCTTCTTGAAATTGGCTCATTCGTACAACTTCTTCATCAAGAGTTCAATCTTTTGGGAGTCAAATGTGTGCCTCTCTTCTTTGGTCGAGGTCGTTCTTCCATCCACTCTTGGTTCTTCATGATGTTTTTAATGAGACTCTTGGCTTGCGTGACTTTGAGGGAGGTGAACGATCCTCTTGCAGTGGCATCAAGGTGATTACGGGCTACCGAAGACAATTCATTGTAAAAACCTTGGAGCAGGAGCCATTCCTTGATTCCGTGATGCGGACATTCCTGGATGTACTCCTGGAGACGTTCCCATGCTTCAGGAATATTCTCGTCTGCCTTCTGCTAAATGCTCAAAATTCTGGCCTTCGGGGCAGAGGTTTTGCCCATTGGGAAGAACTTTCTAAGGAATGCGCTGGCACACCTTGTCCAACTGTTGACATCTTCGGGCTGAGCATAAAACCAATGCTTCATCGTCCCAAGCAATGTGAATGGGAACAGGCGAAGACGGATGGCGCCTGCTGTGACTCCCTTGATGACAATGGTGCCACATACCTTCAGAAACTACTGGAGATGTGCGTTCACATCCTCGTGTGGCTTTCGTTCAAATGTATTGGCTTGCACCATCGAGAAAAGCGATGGCTTAACCTCAAACATGGCTTCCCCTACATCCACTCTTGGTCCTCTCATTATATGAGCGGCTGAGCGAGTAGAGTAGTCTGAGATTGAGGTGGCCATCGGCTTTTCGACCGTTGGTGCTGAGCCTCCTTCCTTGAGTGATTCCGAATAGTATGTGCTAGCTTCGAATCGGTCTCACTCATTAAATGCCTGGCTTCACTAATATAGAGAAGCAAAGGCAAGGGGTAAACCCCCTTACAACTAATTAACACGAAATTAAGATAGTTTTTCGGGATTCGTTCCAATTAAAATTTCTAGGCTATGCTTTCCCCGGCAACGGTGCTAGAAATGCTTGTTGGCAAATCTTAACGTCACCGCTAAAATAGCGACAGTGCCAGAGATGCCAGGTAAGTGGTAATTCAGATGTCTATTGGATTATTCCACAAGCGCACAGAATGTACTGCTGTAGCACTTTACCCGGGAGTATTCCAAGGTATCGTAATTTATATTTATCCCAAAGGAAAGCAGTGGTTAGAAATGGTCTAAGTGGAAAGAGACCACTATCTCAATCTAGTGGCAACTAGTGTAAGAGAGAATGATAATGAAAGAATGGAAGGATGATGATGTGGATTCTAAGACAACTAAAGATAACTAACGTAGAGCAGCTAGGTGGGAGGACAACGAGTGAGTTAAGGACTCCTATGGTTTCTACTTCTACTTATGTGTTCTAGCCTAGTCGGAAAGAGGATACAAGCTAGGATTGCTACCTTACTAACTTAGTTGCTGGGAGGAAACGAGAGAGTAGGAGACAGAAGCCCTGCTCCAGCGAGACCAAACTTATGTACACCCTGCACTTTACTAACTAGTGCTTATGTGGGGGGAATCCTAATGCCGAGCCCGAACTGTCACTTCAAGCCAGTGTGCCCACAAACTTTCCGTAAGGACTAGCGGCCTCCAATGATGAGGTTTAGTCTAGGCACCGCACCTACACTAACTCTCACTACTCTAACTAAGTATACGACCTAGCCAGAGTAACTTGTTAAGACATTGATAACAACTAAGGAGTGGTCACAGGATCACAATCTAACGTGTAACTACTAGAAAACTAGACTAAGACACTACAACACTATTGCAAGAATAATATTGCACTAAGTAAAGTACTCAGGAAAGTAAAAGCAGAATATAAATTAAAGTATTGCAAAAGGGAAGTACAAGAGGAATACCAGACTCTCCAGCAGATGACTCCGAAGACCCCGAGCTTCGCTTGACTCGACTCTAACTCCCACACTAGACTACAACTACTAAGTGAACTAGACTTGTAGTCTTGAATGCTATCACATCATGCCTTGAGAGTGTGAATACAGCAGGTATTTATAGGGTCATCAATCCGCGTGACGTTGCTTGATAGCCCTTGGATCAAACCGACCTTGAAACCGCCTTAAATCCAATGACTTGCATCAATTCAACATGTGCTCAATGTGGGGAAGTCGGTGGGAGGCCAACCGACCTGGCTAGCCACCAGGGGGGATCGGCTGATCCCCCTATGACTGGTAGGGCCAGCCAGGGTCGGTTGGGTGGTGTCCCCACTGGTCATAGGCTCTGGTTCACCCATCACTTGCATGTTGTCATGTCGGTTCTTCTGACATGTGGGCCCATGGATCCGTGCTCTTGTTTTCCACCGTTGAGAGAAAGCACACCTTGATCCAATGGTTGAGAACTGCTCCTGGAGGTTTGCCTTGGATCATGCTTCGGAGCTCACTCTGAGGGAAGCTTACAGGGGGATCGGCTGATCCCCTCTATGGGCCCACTCTAGCTCTGTTTTGTGCCATTTTGCTAAATCCTGCATTCACATACTCAAGGTACAACTGGAACCAATTATTGATAAAAGTATGTTTATGTCATGTGTTTCTTCCATGGAACCGAGGCATGTTGACGGTATTTTGATGTGCATTTTTATGCTATAATTACCGTCAATAGGTGCCTCAGTGTGCATTTACTATTGCTGACCATCAGTTCAGTCATGATCTTAAGCTGCTACAGCTGGAGTCTTATGATCTTATCTTGGGGATGGATTGGTTGGAGCTTCATAGTCCCATGGCTGTAGATTGGAAGGCCAAGTGGTTGTCTCTGCCATCTCAGAACAATTCAGTGTTCTTACAGGGAATTGTTGCTGAAGATCCTTCTAACTTCATCTTTCAAATTTTCACTTCAGAGATGCAGTCAGCTGGGGACTTTGATGAACCAGTTCCTATTGCTATTCAGTCTATAATGGATTCTTATCCTTCAGTTTTTAAGGTTCCAGATAGCTTACCTCTAGAGAGACAATGACTTGCTCCGTGATGTTAAAGAAACTAAAATTAAAGAAACTAACGGAGGGGAAAGAATATTCCAACAAGGAACTCTAGTAGTCCTATGGACAAATGACTTGCTCCGTGATGTTGACTCCACAATAGTATGACCACCAATGTTGAGACAATGCCGTCACATATGTCTGTCAAACCTAATAAGGTACTAAAAGATCATTGGACACCAACCACCTTGAAGACAATGGATGTTGTATTCTGGTAACAGCACGAAGCACCTGGTGTATATGCAAAGGAGTCACCATCTCATTGCCAGCACCAAAGCCGAACACCCAAGGAATTTTCCAAGAGCGACGTCTCCAACGAGAAAATGACATCCACAAACGCCATCATCGCCCCATCAGAGATGGACAAGGGGTTTCACCCAGGATGATCCGCATGAAAGATGACGCCTCCAGCAAGGAAAGTGGCGCCCACACGCGTCACCACTGTCGAAACATGGTAGTACCGCCATTAACCACCAATTGTTGAACTGTTATGCCATTGATTGCCGCCTCCATCTTGATCTGGCCGTCATCGTACACGCTGAAAGGACCAAGATGCCCAAGAGGGGGGGTGAATTGGGCTATTTCTAATTTTTCTTACGGAAATTAAACCTACTAGCCCATAATCACCCCACGGTGCAACGGTTGTGTTTCTAGTGATTCTACCGATAAAAGTTTTGCACCCTAAGTTCCAATCCTATTCTAGCATGACAATTCTAGGGAAGTAAAGTGCGGGAATGTAAATGCTAGAAAGTAATGCAGAAAGTAAAGGGGCAAGAAACACGGCGATTTTTTCCCGAGGTATTGAAGAGTCGCCACTCCCCACTAGTCCTCGTTTGAGCACTCTCGCAAGAGTATCGCTCCCCCTTGATCCTCGTAAGGACCAAGTGCTCGCTAGGGCTGATTCTTCATCGCTCCAACCCGGTGAATCGCCAAGAACCGCTCACACGATGAGTTGGGTCATCCACAAGCTCCGCCGGATGATCACCAAGCTCTCAACCACCACCAAGCCGTCTAAGTGATGGCGATCACCAAGAGTAACAAGCACAAACTCTCACTTGACCACGCAAAGCCTAATGAGACGGTGGATGCACACTTGCTACTTCTTGCTAATCACTCATGAAGGCCTCACACGATTGATTCTCAAATCACTAGCACTTCATGGCGCTCAAGCTCTCTCTCACTCTCAAGGGTTTCTTCAGCTGAACAAATGAGCAAGAGAGGGAGAGAGGAGGGGGGAAGGAAGTATTTATAGCCCAAGGCAAAAAGACAGCTTTTCCCCCCTTTAGAACAGCTGAAACGTGAGCGCCAGACGCGGCCAACGCGCTCCGCTGGACGTGTCCAGCGGTGTTCAGCTTTCAAATGGCCAACTAGCCGTTGCCAGCGGTCACCTGCGCCGGACGCGTCCGGCGCGGTCCGTCGGACAGCGTCCGGCGGTTGGCTGGCTAAACAAACTCTCTATACTGCGTCCGGCGACACGCTGGCGTCCGATGCCACGTGGTCGAGCGTCCGGCGCAGTACACTGGCCTCACACAGCTGGCACCTGCATGGCACCGGACGCTATCACCAGCGTCCGACGCACAGAAAGTGCGCGTCCGGCGCCACTGAAGAAGCCTGAATCACTTCCGATCGTGATCGTTCATGAACGGCTTCAACTCTAACTACACTCAGGGCCTAAGGTAACCACCTAGAGCTAATTTTGACAAGTGTGCACCACACCTAAACATTAGACTTAACTAGGTCAAGCTACCCGTTTGCACCCTCCTTTATAGTACGGCCAAAGAAAAAACAAAGTCCTATAGACTAATCCGTCGTCTCTCAACACCATCGACAAACGGAACTAACCTATCTCAACCTTGTCATCCAATCCTTTGAAAACCGAAACAAAATCCATCGTCAGGGGGCATGAAAACCAATTCGCCCGAGATTGTCCATACCATGACCTAACCAAACCACTGTTTCTGCAAAACACACGTTAGTCATGATAATAATTGTCATCAATCATCGAAACCCACATCAAGGGGCCTAGATGCTTTCAATCTCCCCCTTTTTGGTGATTGATGACAACCTCTAGAGTTTGAAGATTTAGATTGAGGTTTTCAAGCATGCTTGGTTCACATGAGCCTTTGACAAATAAGAGCAAAGGTTAGAGAAACTCATGTGACCCCAAGCCAATATAATGTACCCAAAAAGATCTGCAGGAAGGATTAGTACAACCACATGTATATATAGATCATAAGGAATCAGAGTATGACACGGAAGCATAACACATATGAGCATAGATTATAACATAAGACACGATATAAGATACCAAAGTGAAAACCACATGTCGAAAAAGAGTATCACACACGATGCAATGCATGAAAGGTAAACGTGATGCATGAAGTAGCACACATGGATAAAAACGAAGTCTCCAAACTCACACACTCCCCCTAAATCTCACATCTCTCCCCCTTTGGCATCAAGGACCAAAAACCTAAGGATCTGGCTGACGAGAAGGTGCAGACGTGCCGGTCTCACGAGCTCGAGGTGAGATGATGTACTGATCTGGATCCATTGGACTGGCATCGGGGCTCTGCTGAGGTGGAGCATCTGAAGCAAGCTGACCCTCTAGCTGTGGCACTGGCGGAGAAGCAGTCTGGGTCTGCTGCTCAGTGAGTGGAGCTGTGGCCTCTGAAGTAGACCCTACTGTTGTTGCTGAAGTAATCAGAGGGGCGATCGTAGTGACAAGAGTAGGCTGAGCCTCAGTGGAAGCAACAGACGACCAAACTGTCTCTGTAGTAGCTCCCCCTGTCACTGGTGCTATCACTGGCTGAGGCAGAGGCTGAGTCACTGGAACTGAAGAAGTGGAAGCCTTTGTCATCATGAAAGGTGGAGTGGGCTGACCAGTGATCTGACTATAGGTAAAGAGGTCAGACTGTCCAGGAGTGAAGAGCTGTGTAGATGGCATCGGTGAGAATCCAGACTGAAGTGGAGTCATGCCTGCTGAGAACTGCTGGGGCACCTGCTGGACAGGAGAGGTGAACGGTCCTACTGAGTGAGGTGGACCAGAAGCCTGAGAGCCCCAGGCTGGAGGCTTCACCCTGAGAAAGTCCTGCTAGCTGGGTGCCTGGGAGCTGGATGCCTGGAAGCTGAGTGCCAGGAAGCTGGGTGCTTGGAAGCTGAATTCCAGGTGGCAGGAGTAGGTGAGGTGGCGGTGGAGCTCCAGGGTTGGTAAGCAGGTGAGTGATCAAGGCCATGTACTACTGATTTGCAGCCAACTGCTGCTGCTGAATCTGAATCTGAGCCTATTGGAACTCATCCTGTCTAGCACTGACCTGAGCAAAACGAGCTGCATTTTCCCTGTCAGACCTCTCCATCCTCTCGAGGATCCTCAGTGTCAAGCTGCTGCTAGCCTCTGGATCATGTGCTCTAGGAGGAGGTGGAATGAACTCATCATCACTGCTGCTGGTGGAGTCCAAGGCAACAGTCTCTCCCTCTGGATCATCTAGTGTTGCCTCCTCAGCTGCTGCTATCTGCTCCATGATCTCATCCTGCTGAGCACCAGTCTGTGTGACCTCTGGCCTAGAAGTCTGGCTGATGGGAGTGACCTTAGCTGCACTCCTCAAGAGCTGTGACTCATCATACTATGGAAACTCTGGCCTAGTGATCCTGAACTCATCCTGTGCTTGCTGAGGCAGTGGATGATTTGCAAATCTGAAGATCAGAGCTGTCAGCCAATGTGCATAGTGAAGCATCCTGGGAGTGCTGAAGCTGTCAAAAATCACATCCTCCATCTCACATAGCAACAAGTCCCAGATGTCAAACTGCTCCCATCTGACAAGGTGTGACACTAACCACTGCTGGATCCTGGTGAAGCCATCTCTGAAGCCTCCTCGAGGGAGGATGGTGTGTCGCACTATGGCCTCAAGTGCCCGAGCTGTAGGAGTAAGGTTCCTGGGATGCCTCTCAGAACCAACTCCAAAGTCACTCCGGAAGCAAGGTCTCACGAAGTCTACAGGAGGAATGATGCCCTTGTGAGCCCTACGAGGTGACACTATGTTGGGGTAGCACAAGGAGTGGATCCTGGTAGGTGACTCTATGAAGTTGAAGAACTCTCTAGCCTCTGCACTGGTGATGGTGATCTGCTGCCCATAGAGACTGAAGGTGATAAGTGAATGGTCTGGAGCAATCCACAGAGTAGCATAGAACTCCACTAACCAGGACACAACATATGACCCTGATCGGCCAAGCAAGGTGGACAGTCCTGGAAGGTAGTCAAGGTGCTCACCGAACTCACTGCCTAGCATCTCCTCAAAGTTCTTGATGGATATGACCTTCTGCTTGCTAATCTGGTGCCTCTCTTCATATGCTGTATAGAAGTCTCTGTGCATGCCAGTGTGGTTGTCTAGAACTCCAAGCTGTCTCCTCTCAGGGAACCACCTCTCAAGAGGAACTGTCCTCAAACGCCTGATCTCCTTGGCTGTCTTGGTGATGAGCTCAGCTGCCTTGTTCTTGGGAGGCTTTGGAGCATGCTTCTTCTTCTGAGCTGAGGCCTGAGCTGCCTGTGAGGAAGCAACTCTGGAAGAACACCTTAGAGACAATCCCTGCTGCTCAGGGTCTGGCTGTGCCTCCTCTGTCTGTGCCTGTGGCTTTGCTGCTGCCTGAGTCTCTGTCTCTGCCTGTGGAGCCTTTGAGGAGGTAGGCTCACTATCTCTCTCTCAGATCACAACACCACCTCTGCGACCTCCCCTTGCTTGCCTCTCTAAAGCTTCAACAACTGCAAGAGCCCTCTGAGAAGCTAGAGATAAGGCTCTTCTCTTTCTCTTGGATGTTGTGATTTTCTTGTGCTTTGAGGTTTCAACTTCCTTCGCCTTCCCCTTCAGATAGGCGGGAATATTGGGGCGCCTAGGATCTTCTTCATCATCCCCTCTGCCTCTGCCGGGAATATTCTTGACACGTGCCATCTGTCAGAATCAACTGTCACTGCTGCAGACAAGATGATGAACTGACCCCCTTGTGAGGCTTGGCCTCGATCCTTACCCTCAGGCTTGGCCTAGGGTTTAACTGCCACTGTCAACTGTCACCCTCAGATCGACACGACACGCTGCAAGAGATAGAATAGATAGGATATATAACCATAAGCATGTAATCTAGAGAGGCGAAAACCCTAATGGAAGCAAGCATATGAGATAAGTTATAGAGGAATTAGGGTTATACCTAAACTTTTGCAAAAGCCCTGTGAAAAGATGAGGATTGATGACGTAGGGCACCCCAAGGCACGAAGATTTGTCACTGCGGAAATTTGATCAAAACATCGATCAAATAGGGAAGGTTTAGGCTTAGGGACAATCTGTCGAACACCTAGTGAGCAGGAACTGGGTTATGTTGAGATGCTCACCAAGGGAGGAGAGAAGATGGCCGAGACGCGGAGAATGTCGACTGAAGAAGGTGAAACAGCTTCCTCGCGTCTCCGGTGAACTGCGGCGCCCTAGGGTTAGGGTTTGAGTCGGTGGAGAGCTGGCGCGGGCAAGCAGGCGCGCGGCTGGGCGAGTGGCGTGGTGGAAACTGGCGCGGGGTGCATAGCTGGCGGGGGAGCAGCAGCGAGGGCAGGGCGAGCTGTGGCGGCGCGGTGCAGCATGGGCGCGGGCGAGCGGCGCGAGGCTAGGGCTCACGGTGGGTGCTCGCGAAGGACCACGGGTTCGGGCGGCGTACGGAAGAGGAAGGAGGCCGGGCCGGGAAGTTTATGAGTAAGGAGAAAACTGGAGGCCCCACGTGTCATAGAAAAGGTGAACCAAGCTCAGATTCAAACCGCCGGACGCGTCCGTCGATGGGCTTCGGACGCGGTACAGAGAGGGTGTCAAACGCTTGGATCGCCGGACGCGCTTCACTCTTTAAGTCGGACGCTTCGTCAGACGCGGCTCTTGGCGTCCGGTGTCAATGTCGTCGGACGCGTCCGGTGCTCCTCCGTCGGGCGCGGCTCAAATGAGTCCTGGCGTCCGGCGCTGTTGACTTGCGAATTTTGCTGAAAAACCAAACAACAGCACTGCGCCGGACGCACGCTCAGCATCCGGCGGTCTTCTGGCCAGCGTCTGGCGCCACTTTTTCAGGAGATTTGATTTCAAACTTCGCGCCACTTTTTCCCAACTTGGTTCCAACATTTTGAGAATCGAATAAACACTTGTCGGAACCAGTAGCTAAGCTGAAGAGATGAGCTTTCATATACAAATGTGGTGATAGTATAATGTGCTTGCATATACCAATGTGGTGACAATTAAACACCTCATTAATTACGTATCAAAAGCTTGGTGTAGTATTTTAGTTACTTTTAATCTTTTGATCAGATGATATTTTGGATATGTCTACTTAGACAGAAACAACCAATAATTTGAGAGTGTTTTATTGAATGTAATGCATTTGAAGAAAAATGTAGAACAGTTGTGCCTTTATTTCTTCAGATAAGATTAAACTTGGTATCAAATGTTGTCCACTGCAAAAATGTGATTAATGTAATGCATTTGGATCTACATATTTTGTTCAGAATCTTCAGCGGTAATATCAGAGGTTCCAATCTCTGGATTGCTGCTGTCTGTAACCAAAGCAGAGTTTTTTCAGCATAATAATTCCATATGTATATTTACAGTATTACTGCAACTGCAATTATGTTAAGCACTAAAGCAAGCATGTATAAAGGAACCTATCTTTGCATCTGTCCTTGAAGTGAATTCCAACCAAAAGACTACAGTCCATGATCCTCTCCTGCTCCAGTAATTCACAATCTTTGTCCACCTGCCTGGAAAGAGATACAAATTATGATGATTGGGTTTCATCAAAAATTAGTTTGTCAGATTAGCACTAGCAGCTCACCCATACATTCTTTTAGATCAGATTAATTTGGACATATGTTACTATAGCTACAATGTACTCAGTGGAGGAAGGGAAATATAACATCTGGTAGAATTAGGCAGATGAGATGTGTGCACCTGCAGAATTCTTGAAACCTAGATCGTTGCAGCCGGAAAATGAAATTGAGGTCAAGATCCTTCAACGTGGTATGCTCATTAATCTGATCAATTGGTTTATCAGTGATTCGACCATGTGAAGATCCTTTCAAATCGAAGCGCCTATGGATTGCATAGCTGGTGCAGAAAAGATTCCCCATTATAACAAAGCGAACCTGTGTTTCATGGTTACAAATTAAACGATGAGAGATTCACAAGCATCAATTTAATGTGCATGAAACGCTGATGTGCAACTATATTAAATGTGCATGAAACACTCATGAAACCCCCACTTGAGACTGGCCTTATGGTCAATTCAAAATATAATAATAAAAAATCTACCAAACAGAAAGTGGATTGTATTGACAAAGAAGAAAGAGTTTATACAGAAAAAAAAGGAAACAGATGAGAAATCTTGAGTGGGCTATCAAGCATAAAGCCCACCAGTATATCTTGTGGGCTCGTGTCCCAACTCCCAAGCCCATTTTGATCGTCGTCTTTCTTTTGAGTTCGATTTCGGAGAGGAGCCTCGGCGGCGGCGGCGAGAACCAGATCATGGAGAAAGAGATTGTGACAGAGAAGGAGGCGGAGAAGGAGGAGGGAGGTAGAAATAGGGCCCACAAGGCCGGGGGAGCGACGAGGAAGAAGAGAGATCCTGTAGAGGAGGAGTGGGCAAAGAAGCAGATGGAGGAGGTGCAGAGGATAGCGAAGGAGGAAAATGAAAAGTTCATGGCGGAATTTGTGGCCAAATACCCCAACGAGAAAGACTGGTCCGACATGCGGGCTGTAGATGCTCGCCTGTATCGCGAACACTGGGAAGGTGTCTGGGCAAACCCCTTCGGTTCCTTCGAGGACACCAGTCAGTAATCTCTTTTCTGAACAGCTCAGCTCTTCGATTTTACAAATTGCAAAATTTAACTGATGATCGATAGTTCTGAATCGAATTGCTAGTCTGATATATGCTTCTACCTGCAGCGAGAATCCCACCCATGCGCTTCACGGATCAGCCTGCGCCGAGTTACGCTGGAGTGCAAGATACCCTGCAAATCTTTTCAGTGAGGATCAAAGAAACAGACCGGGGTTTACTACAGTGGCCACTTCAGGTGTTTGGTATAGTTGGTGCACGTGACCCAGTAGATCACAATCGCAATATAATCTTCAAACGCGAAAGGAACAACTGCCAAGTCCTCACCCAGGAGGTTTGTGTTCCCCATTTTCTTTACATATGCAATATTAGTTTTCTATGGACAAACTCTCCTTTACATATATTAGTTTTCTGTCAACACAGATGCATTGTATCAAACATGCACCAGATTCACTAGAAAAGAATGAAGAAAATATTATTTACTTAATTTATGTGAGAAATATTATTTACTTAATTTGGTTGTATTGAATGCAGGATCCATTCTTAAAACTGACAGGTCCAACTCGTGCAGTTGTGGTGTGTGATCCAGTGTACTTTGAGGTTGAACTGAAAGTTAAGGGTTTTGTCGAAGCTGAGGATAAAGATTTAAGCCTCTTAGCAGTGCCGCTCACTAATTATTCTGACATTAATTCTACGTGCTTGATAAACAAAGACTATAGTTTGGCTATATTTATTGTTCTGTAGAGGCCACTATCAGTGTGCATGTCACTGAGGGTTCATGGCCAGATGATTTCTTTGGTCGATATACTGCACAGACATCTAGTTTAGAAGATATGCCAGTCTTGTTGCTTCAATTTGAGAAGATCCCAGTCGATGATGATGGCAGGATCAAGCTTTCACGATGTGTTGCATCAGTTGAATTTGAGGGTGAGCTGAAAGTTTCTGTGGCAGCATTTCGGTATGATGAGGATTTGGGTAAGGTAATAATGGCAGGGAAAGATGACAAGGGATTCAGACCCAAGAAGGCAGGTAGAAGCTCTGGTACGCTTGATGTTGGGTTTTGCAAAATGGATGTCACCGTTGCCTGGTCAATTATGACCTATCTTAACTAGTTTCTGTTAGCTATGCTTTACGTATATTTTACTAGTATATGTGAATGTGTTCTGCATCTTTTGGCCTCTGTAGCTGGTAACAATTATAGTGTTTGCAGTTGTTTTATCTTAGCAAACTCAGATACCAATTTGTATTAACTAGTGATGCTTGTGAGATGTATGCAGTACTATTTGCAATCCATACTGATGATCCCATATGCTATTTTAATCTTCATATCATTACCATTGACTTGTACCTTGGTAACAATCATTCATAAACATGGTTATTGCAGTCATTGTTTGTGCTTGGGGACGCATCTTGCCCAACAATCCCTTTCGTGTGCTTGATTGATGAATCTAATCTTAGATTTTGTTTGTCAAAAGTATTCTGACAAGTCTGGTATAATTATGCACACGCAAAGTTGCCTTCTGATGATCCGGACCCTGAGGTCTCTAAACCTTTGTTTAGTTTTTTTTCTTTTTTTTTTCAAATAATACTGGAGGAATTTACACCCCTACAGTTTTGGGTGCAGCACCCAGGATTTGAACCGGGTGGGAGCTTCCCAACCAGTGGCCTTTGCCACTGCGCTGTGAGCCCCTTTGCGATTTTTTTTTTTCCTTTTGACGAGCGCTATCCTGTTTAATTAGCCTGTTTCAGCACCTTTAGTTTGTGCTAGTATGTATACGTAGGCATAGCATAGTGCTGCAGTAAATTGCAAGAACATGTTAAGGTTGATTTTTTTTTTTTGAATTTAGGTTCAATTTTGGTTGTACATCTCACGGGATGGATCGGTTGAAATAAATCTATAGATCTACGCTATCATTTGGATGAGCATCGTCGTAATAAGCTGTAAATTTATTGAAAATAAAGAGATACAAAAGTGTCAGATTACAGAGAAAACAGGAAACGGTGAGCAGTGGCAGTGTACTTCCATTCTCACAGCCAAAAAACCCCCTAGAATACCTGAAAATGGATATTAGCTCTAGCCAAAATGTACAAGATTTGCTCCATCTAATCCTTTTTGCCCCCTCTCCCAGAAAGCAGTTTTGGTCTCTCATCAGGAGATTATAAGATATTCATTCGAGTCAACGCCCACGACGCTATGCCTACTCAATCTCCTGGGTTGGTGGGCTCATTGAACGAGAAATGTTTCCTTGGAACGGACTACTAGTGTCCACGGGCCAACAAGATCACGGGTGGCGGCCTCAACACTTTGGGTTTCTGTCTGAACGACGCCATTGTGTTCCATCCAACTATTTAAGTCTCAAAAAAAAAACTATTCA
Organism: Themeda triandra; assembly: GCA_018135685.1. Taxonomy (NCBI): domain Eukaryota; kingdom Viridiplantae; phylum Streptophyta; class Magnoliopsida; order Poales; family Poaceae; genus Themeda; species Themeda triandra. The sequence goes on along the minus strand of JAENPR010002701.1, from coordinate 2,776 downwards.
TGTGAAATGATACCAGTAATAAGCGAATGCCAAGCAAACGGACCTAGCAACGGATTTTGTTACTAACTGCCATACCAAATCACTTCATAATCGGGACGACAACGTGTTATATTACCAAATCACATGATACCTATGTCTCCTCTCTTCTACAATGTTTTTGAAGAGCCATTCAGAAAATTTTGACGGTGTTGTCGTTCTTAGTATTTATTCATACAGTGAAATTTTGAGGAGCTGTAGAAAAGATCAGCTGAACAGCCACAATAATTGTAGCTTCAGTGAAAGAAGACATATTTTTCACACTTTTTACACTATACTGTTGTTTATAACCTTCAATAGAGGTAGGAAAAAACAATGAATGTATATCTACAAAAAGAATCACTAGCTAGAGAACGGGTGAAGAACATCCACCAAATAATTGGTAGTCTCTTAAGTTAAATGACGATTCAGTAGTTACTATACATCTTCTGCGAAAGCCCTATAAATGAAGTCTCTGAATCGCTTGCAGTATTGCCTTGGGTCAACAGCTGATATGGAATTGGGATCATATTGCATGGCTTTGTAAGCGTGCTCAAGTTTTTTACTGATATCGTAGTCTTGTAGGATATCAATGATTCCAAAAAACAGTATGACATCCTGGATTTCGCCAGTAAGATCACCCAGGAGCGAAGATTCACCATCAGGTTTCTTCAGTACATTCTCCACCCTTGAGTGCATGCAAATCCCTAGTTTTAATGGTAATTTTCTAAAAGAAAATCATAATTAATTTGTTAGTTCTTAGAAGTCAACGTAAATGCAAATGCAAATGCAGAAGTTGTTGCCCTGAATAATTAAGCAAGCTAAGCTGAAAAGATGAGCTTTCATATACAAATGTGGTGACAGTATAATGTGCTTGCATATACAAATGTGGTGACAATTAAACACCTCATTAATCACATATCAAAAGCTTGGTGTAGTATTTTAGCTACTTTTAATCTTTTGATCAGATGATATTTTGGATATGTCTACTTAGACAGAAACAACCAATAATTTGAGACCGAGGGAGTGTTTTATTGAATGTAATGCATTTGAAGAAAAATGTAGAACAGTTGTGCCTTTATTTCTTCAGATAAGATTAAACTTGGTATCAAATGTTGTCCACTGCAAAAATGTGATTAATGTAATGCATTTGGATCTACCTATTTTGTTCAGAATCTTCAGCGGTAATATCAGAGGTTCCAATCTCTGGATTGCTGCTGTCTGTAACCAAAGCAGAGTTTTTTCAGCATAATAATTCCATATGTATATTTACAGTATTACTGCAACTGCAATTATGTTAAGCACTAAAGCAAGCATGTATAAAGGAACCTATCTTTGCATCTGTCCTTGAAGTGAATTCCAACCAAAAGACTATAGTCCATGATCCTCTCCTGCTCCAGTAATTCACAATCTTTGTCCACCTGCCTGGAAAGAGATACAAATTATGATGATTGGGTTTCATCAAAAATTAGTTTGTCAGATTAGCACTAGCAGCTCACCCATACATTCTTTTAGATCAGATTAATTTGGACATATGTTACTATAGCTACAATGTACTCAGTGGAGGAAGGGAAATATAACATCTGGTAGAATTAGGCAGATGAGATGTGTGCACCTGCAGAATTCTTGAAACCTAGATCGTTGCAGCCGGAAAATGAAATTGAGGTCAAGATCCTTCAACGTGGTATGCTCATTAATCTGATCAATTGGTTTATCAGTGATTCGACCATGTGAAGATCCTTTCAAATCGAAGCGCCTATGGATTGCATAGCTGGTGCAGAAAAGATTCCCCATTATAACAAAGCGAACCTGTGTTTCATGGTTACAAATTAAACTATGAGAGATTCGCATGCATCAATTTACTTTGAGTATCTGATCACTTTCATTCTCATTGCATGCAGCTAACCTTTTTCTGAATAGTCGCTCCTGTAGTTTTAATAGAGTGTAGACCAAAAAATCTAGTTATTAGAGTATTTTCAAAAGCACGAACATGTTTGTAATAGGATGGAAGCATCCTAAGAAGCACCTGTTCACATAAAAGAACAAATTTGATCACATAACTTGTTAACCTGCTAAGGTGAGAACCAAAGAGAACCGAGAGAGCTTACTTTTATTTCTGACTGCTTCATTGTTTTCATCATGTACTTGTCATCGTTGGTTAGGTAAAAGAAACATCCACTTTTTCCGGGAGATGAAAGCTCCCTGAGTGCCTCATCCCCACATATGGAGTTCATGTAATCCCCAGGGTTGACACCAAAGAGCTTGCGCAAAGTCCTGGAACAGTGTACATATAAGAACAAAAATTAGCTTAATTAACATCGGAGACTTGAAGAAGTAGCAGCTATCTCATATCTCAAATCAACTACAATAACACAGGAAAGAACAAGAACACGGTAGAGGAGACCTGAAAACCAGTGGGCAGTAGTCCTTCCACCGAAAATCGCATGATTGGTGAGGAGGAGTATGCTTTGATCCTTCAGGAGGAAATCTTGTCCACACCTTCTCTTTTGGATCAAATGCTGATGATTTAATATCCAGCGATGTAGGTACTTTGTGCTTTCCAACAGCATGCCTGGGTTCCAGAGCTAAGGACATGAATGAATTACGATTGACAACTTTAATCTAATTTCAGTCATCAGATTCAAAATGAAGGATCAATGCATCAGCATCAGTCAGAAAAAATAAACAGCAATCAGATCAAATGGAAGGCAAAACACAATGGATGGCATAGCACTTGCCAGGGAAAGAAGAAGCAGAGGAG
>JAENPR010002714.1:0-44568 GCA_018135685.1 Themeda triandra | reverse complement strand
CTATATCCTATCTATAAACCCCCATGGGTGATATTTGGATAGTAGTGGCTAGTATGTCCTTAGGTTTGATGTATTAGACACATGCATGCAATCATTAATGTTCATGGGATCAATATGTTCAAGGGTCCTGTACTTGCCTTGATTGAGGTCGAAGTGCGTGGGATCCTGCTGGTCCTACTGTCCCTCCTTCACCCACGACACGTTCTCTATTCGTCGCAATCAAGCACACGAGCAATACATGCAAGCAAACATATTCTAATCAGAACAGTACACCAAAACAAGTAATCTGCAGTAAACAATAACATAGGAAGATTCTACTCATCGAGACGATTCCAACAAGTATTAAATCACTGAAATCGGTGTTAAAATGAGTAAACTACGGCCTATACAAGATCAGGGTTAAATCTGCAGAAAACTAGACTAAGTCGTAATTAGATTTGAACTGAGGTGGACCAATCTGCAGTTAGTGTAAAGGCCGAGGGCCTTTCTGCAAAAGTGCCAGCGACGGCGGCGTTGACCGTGGCGGTGGCCACGTGGCGGCGCGGGACGGGCCGGGGCTGGTGGACCGGCCGTGGACCACGCCCGTGGACCAAGTCCACTGGTCCACCGTGGACCGGCCGGCGGACGGGTTGACCCCGGCGACCTCGGCCATGGTCGCCGGCGGCGATCTCGCGCGGCGCGCTACGGCCACTAGAGCGCGGGGCGGAGCACGCGGCGACGCGCGCGCGAAGCACCCGTTGCGCGCGTCGCGAGGGGCGCGGCAGCCGGAGCGGCGGGTCGACGCGGCGGCCGCGGATCGCGCCGCGCCGCGGAAGCAGTTCGAGAAGCGGCGCGGCGTGATTAGGCGGTGTCGGGGCATGCCGGAGGCATCTACGCGATCCTCGAGGCGGCGCGGCTCGGCGACGGCTCACCTTGATCGGGCGGCGGCGAGGACGAGCTTGCGGGCGACGATGGCGGCGAGCTCGAGTTAGGGTTTCGCGGGCTCGCGAAACCGAATGGCGGCGGCTAGGGTTGCGTAGGGGGCGCGGGGGTGAGGCGGCGGCTCCCTCTTATAGGCGCGCGGGCCAGGGGCTGGGCGGCGAACCGGTTCGCGTGCCCGGGTCGGTGCGGTGCGGCGCCTGCCGAGTCCGGTTCGGGGACGCAGCTGACGGGCGGGTCCCGCCGTGGACCCCGCCTGTCGGGCGCTGGCGCAGGAGGTGGGAGCGGGCCGCGGCTTGGCCGGTGGGCCGGCTTGCTAGCCACTCGGCCCACGCGGGAAGGAGGCGGGGCGCGGCTACTGCGGGCCTTGGCTGCTGGGCTGGCCTGCTAAGCTGGCTGGGCTGCTGCGCTGGCGGCCTGGCTGGTTCGCGGGCTGGCCTGGCTGGCTTCTGGCGCGGCTGGGCTGGCTGGCCGCTGCTGCTTGTTGGCTGGCCATGGCTGGCCAGGGTTGGCCATGGCCTAGCTCCGATTGGCTATGGCTGGCCCGGGGTGGCCAGCTGAGGCTAGGGGTGGCCAGGGTTGGCCAGAGTTGGCCTGGACCCACTGGGGTCCACCTAGAATAGGTAGAAGGGTCCTAGAGCCAATTAGACTAGGTTTAGTTAGTCTAGGAGTTAGAAGGGACATGTTAGAGACTAGAGGCTAAACTAATAATTAGTCGGTTAGCTCAAACAAGTCAACCAAAAACCGTGCAGCAGCATGAATGCAACAATACAAGGTTTCTACCTTATAGTTGATTTTACCCTTTACTAGGGAAATTTAATAACTCTCCTATAAAAGAAAAACCTCTAAATGGGAATTAAAGCGATTTAATTTTACTTTTGAAAACTCAAAAATTAGGGCGTTATAGACCTACCCCCCTTAAAGGAATCTCGTCCTCGAGATTAGGAGACTCAGAGAACAACTCAGGATAATCTGCTTTCAAATCCTCTTCCTTTTCCCAAGTTGATTCCTGTTCTGTGTGGTGCTTCCATTGCACTTTGCACCACCTGATTGTCTTACTTCTGGTAATCCTCTCAATGGTTTCCAAGATCTTAGCAGGACTCTCTTCATATGTCAAGTCCTTCTGTAGGTCCACTTCCTCAACAGGCAACTGTTCAATATCCACCCTCAAACACTTCTTGAACTGTGAGACATGGAACACATCGTGCACATTGGACAAGTGAGGTGGCAACTCAAGCCGATAAGCAACCTCTCCTCTCCTTTCCAAGATCTTGAAAGGACCAATGTACCTTGGTGCCAATTTCCCCTTGATCTTGAATCTTTTCAGACCTCTCAATGGTGACACTTTAAGATACACAAGATCACCAGCTTCAAACTGCAACTCTCTACGACGAACATCTGCATAACTCTTCTGTCTAGATTGAGCTGCCCTCAAGTTCTTTCTGATGATCTGAACTTGTTCTTCTGCTATTCTCAAAGCTTCAGGTCCAAACACTTGCTTCTCTCCAGTCTGATTGCAGAACAAAGGAGTTCTACATTTTCTGCCATACAAAGCTTCAAATGGAGACATCTTGAGACTTGCCTGATAACTGTTGTTGTATGAGAACTCAGCATAAGGCAAACTGCTATCCCAACTATCACCATACTGCAAAGCACAAGCTCTCAACATGTCTTCCAGAATCTGATTAACCCTCTCTGTCTGACCATCGGACTGAGGATGATAAGCTGAACTGAATCTCAATTCTGTTCCCAAAGCACCATGCAACTTCTCCCAGAACTTCGAAGTGAACTGAGAACCTCTATCAGAGACTATCCTTTTAGGAACTCCATGCAAGCACACAATCCTAGACATATACTTTTCTGCTAGTTGATCACCTCTATAAGTGGTCTTGACAGGTATGAAATGAGCTACCTTAGTCAAACGATCCACCACTACCCAAACAGAGTCATACCCATGTTGTGTACGAGGTAATCCCACAATGAAATCCATGCTGATCTCATCCCACTTCCACTCAGGTACCTTGAGTGGTTGTAGCAAACCGGCTGGTCTCTGGTGCTCAGCCTTCACTCTCTGACAAGTATCACACAAAGCAACATACTCGCCAATATCTTTCTTCATACCATACCACCAATAATGTTCCTTTAGATCCTGATACATCTTAGTTCCTCCAGGATGGATTGAATAAGCTGACTCATGACACTCCTTCAGAATAACATCCTTGATTCTCTGAATGTCAGGTACACACAATCTGTTCTTGAACCAAAGGATTCCATCTTCATCAACACTGAATCCTGGCGCCTTATCCTTGCCTACTAACACAACGAACTCCTGAAGTTTCTCATCAGTCTTCTGACCCTTCCTGATTTCCTGCTCAAGTGTAGGTTCAACATCCATAGAAGTACCTTGAGTATTTGCAACAAAACCCAGATTAAGATATTCAAACTCCACTAACAACTCTTGAGGTAGTTCTGTAACTTCTAGCATGTTCACTTGACTCTTTCTACTCAGAGCGTCAGCTACTACATTTGCTTTCCCAGGATGATAATGAATCTCCAATTCATAATCCTTAATCAATTCCAACCATCTTCTTTGCCTCAGGTTGAGATCATTCTGAGTAAATATGTACTTCAGGCTCTTGTGGTCAGTGTAGACATCACACTTGTGACCAAGCATGTAGTGTCTCCAGATTTTCAATGAGTGTACCACTGCTGCTAACTCCAAGTCATGAGTTGGATAATTCACTTCATGTTTCTTCAACTGTCTAGAGGCATAAGCAATAACCTTACCCTCCTGCATCAAGACACAACCCAAACCATGTCTTGAAGCATCACAATAAATAGAGAAACTCTTAGTCATATCAGGTAAAGCAAGAACAGGTGCTGTTGTCAATCTCTTCTTCAACTCCTCGAAGCTAGCCTGACACTTATCAGTCCACTTGAATGGTTTCTCCTTTTCTAACAAAGCAGTCATAGGTTTGGCTATAGTGGAAAATCCCTCAATGAACCTCCTGTAGTAACCTGCCATTCCCAGAAAGCTTCTGATCTCCTTGACAGTTTGAGGTGGACTCCACTTCAACACATCTGCTACATTCTTAGGACTAACAGTAACTCCTCCCTTGGTTATAACATGTCCAAGGAAAGAAACTTCATCCAACCAGAACTCACATTTACTAAACTTAGCATAGAGTTGGTGTTCTCTCAACTTCTGCAACACTAACCTCAGATGCTCCTCGTGTTCTTCCTCATTCTTAGAGTATATTAATATGTCATCAAGAAAAACCACAACGAACTTATCTAGGTACTCCATAAACACCTTGTTCATTAAGTACATGAAGTAGGCTGGAGCATTAGTCAACCCAAAGGACATCACTGTATACTCATAGAGCCCATATCTGGTGGTGAAAGCAGTCTTGGGTATGTCACTAGGTCTGATTCTAAGTTGATGATAACCTGACCTCAAATCTATCTTAGAAAATACACAAGCTCCTTTCAACTGATCAAATAAATCCTCAATTCTAGGCAATGGGTACTTATTCTTAATTGTTACTTCATTCAGGGATCTATAATCAACACACATCCTCTGTGTCCCATCCTTCTTTTCTACAAAGATAACTGGAGCTCCCCAAGGCGAAGAACTAGGACGAATATAACCCTTAGATTGCAATTCCTTAAGTTGTGACTTAAGTTCTTCTAATTCAGAACACCCATTCTATATGGTCTTTTAGCTATAGGTGCAGTACCAGGTATTAAGTCAATTAGAAACTCAATCTCACGTTCAGGTGGCATACTTGGCAAATCCTCAGGAAAAACATCTGGGAACTCCCGAACAACTCTGATGTCCTCAACTCCCTCACTAGCAAGATGATTCACTGTCCCTTGCCTCTTTTTCAGTGCGGGCACAACCACATCAACATTTTTCCCATCAGGAGCAGTTAGAGTCACTACCCTTTCCGCACACTTAATATTTGCCTTCCACTTATTCAACCAATTCATTCCCAAGATGACATCAAGACCTTCGACTCAAGCACAATAGGTCTAGCAGGAAATTCTACCCCCTTAAATTAATTCTTACTTCTGGACACCAAACATTAGTAGCCATGTCTCCCCCCGGGGTCTTAACACTCATGGAACTAGGCATGAGTTGAGTGGGAATATTATGTTTGCGAACAAAATGGCTACCCACAAAAGAATGTGATGCACCGGTATCAAAAAGAACTGAAGCTGGATGAGAATCAACTGAAAACGTACCAAGCACCACGTCGGTAGCTTCCTCAGCCGTCTCCACCTTGACATGGTTCACCTTCCCATACTGAGGCTTCTTGTTCTGAGGGCAAGCATTGATATAGTGTCCCGGCTGTCCACACTTGTAGCAATTGTTTCCAGCGGGGGTCGAGTTGGCATTGGGCTTGACAGGCACGGTGTTAGGGCCAGTCAGACGGGGAACCTGCTGGTTGTTCTGGCGTGGGTCCTGGTTGGTGCTGTTGTTGTAGTAGCGCTGACCTCCCTGCTGACCTTGGCCCTTACCCTGCTGATAGGGGGGGCGCTGCCTGTAGTACTGTGGGTGGTTGTAGCGAGGACGGCTGCTATCTCCCTGGTGCTGGTGCTTGTGGCCTTCCTCTTCTTCTTATCCTCCATCTTATTGCGCTTGCTCTCAAGCACAATAGCCCTATCCACCATCTCCTGGAAGTTGGCGTACTTGACGTTGGACATCATGTAGGAGAGACCGTCATTGAGCCCATCCAGGGAACTTGTCTTGCTTGTCCTGGTCCCTCTCAACTTCATTAGGGGAATAGCGGGACAACTCCGTAAACTTGTCACGGAACCGGCAAACAAATCAAGGAGCCTTGCTTAAGATCAGCAAACTCCTTCTTCTTCAGCTTCACCACTCCAGCTGGCACATGATACTCCAGAAAAGCCTTGGTGAACTCAGCCCAGGTGATAGTGTTGACATCAGCATGAGCAAAACGGTAGGATTCCCACCATAAGGCTGCAGCTCCCTGCAGTTGTCCAGAGCCATATAGGACCTTCTCCCGGTCGGTGCACTGAGCAATGTCGAGCTAGCGCTCAACGTCCTTCACCCAGTCCATAGCAACAAGAGGATCAGGGGAGTGAGCGAAGAATGGAGGGCGCCCCTTCATGAACTCACCGCGCTGTCTCGGGTGGAGGTGGGGGGCATTCTGGTTCTGGTTCTGATTTTGGTTCTGGTTCTGGTTCATTGCCATGTTCTGCTGCATCATGGCCATCATAGTGTTCATGCCCTGCATGAACTGAGTCTGCATCGCCATCATCTGCTCCACTGTCGGGGGAGGAGGCGGTGGAGCGTTGTTCGAGCATTGTTCGGGCATTGTTCTGTTGTTATTGTTCACACCAGAACCACCAGCACCTGTCCTAGTGTTCACCATCTGATGTTCAAAAAATAGCATGGTATAAGAATATGCAGTCTCAATTATATAACTGTGCTGAATTATAATCTGTAAAATAACTACAACAATATATTCATCTCTTATGTCAAGCGACCATCTGACCATAGCTCAATCTCATCCTTAACATAAATAAATATATAACCAATATATATGTATATGTGTGACCGTATGTGCTTCTTTCTCTTTTCCTTTCTAATGTACGTAACCATGCTGACTAATGATCTCATGTACGTAACCATGCTGACAAGTGATTTCATGTACGTAACCATACTGTTAATTGATATCACATATGTAACCATGCTGACAAGTGATGGGATCGATTTGGCATAAATTGAGACAAGACGATAAAGCACAAATATAAGAGACCCATATCCCGTATTTAACTAAACAAATCCTTAATATAATATAAATATTTGATAAGTGTGGACATCACCCCACATCTTATCGCAATCATTACAAAGAACGAATCATTCATAGTTCATAATAATAATCAAATCTCTCACTCAAATAATCAAATCACTCACTAAGCAAGCTCGCACTAGACTCACCGCAGACTCACTAGACTCACCACAGACTCGATCGATCGTGCTAACGTGGCACTATTTATTACATATAAAAGGGACGTCCTAGGGGTCAATCCTAGTGCGGCCTCCTGCTCCTCCGTAGGGGATGTCGTAGTCGCGCGGTGGAGACATCGCTGGCCAGCGTGGTGCTGGAGGCGCCACTCCTGTCAGCTGAGTCTGCAGCTGCTCAATCCTACGCCCCGTCCTCCACGCCCGTAGACGAAGCTGGTGAATCTCCAAGAGAGAGTAGCTAAGCTCGGTGTTGAGCGCAGCCACCAGGAAGACGGTAGAGCGTAGCCTGTCGTCCTCGTCTGTAGGAGCTGCTATGCTAGCGAGATCTCGACCGCGCATCTGCGAGGCCGCAGAGCGACGGAGTCCTCACCGATCCGCTCGAAGAAGTGGTGCCCGTAAGCGTAGAGTGCGGCGAGCAGCATCACTGATCCCTGCCATCTGAGTAGCTCTGGCTGCTGGAGCTTCATGGAAGGTCACCACACGCAATGCACGCAGCTGATCGTTAGGACGACCAACATAGCACACTACCCTCCAGTACTCGGGTAGACGGGATGGCTCCACCGCTCACCGCGGTACTCCACTCCAACCATTCCCCGGCCATACCGTGTACGGAGAAGGTTGATGAGCTGCACGTGGAACACGTCATCACCACCATCACGAGTAGTGAGGGTGATGAGCCATCCGCCCGGGCGGCGAACTGTCCCTGCACCTGTCCTGCAGGCCGCCAGACCACCTGGTCCACCAGTCCTCCCCGGCCCTCCAGTCCTCCGGCTCCGGCGCACCAGTCCTCCTGCGCCTGGTCCTCCAGCTCCACCTCCTGGCGCCCCATGGTTGGGCACCTCCTCCTCGTCTGAGTCTTCCTCCTCTGAAGACTCGTCGTGTGCAACTACAGGCTGAGCGGGTGCCCGTGGAGGCGAGTTGATGAGGTTCACCCCATCATCAGGGTGCTGGCTGGCAAGAAAGCGGAACTAGTCAACACGTCCTGTCAGCGGGTACTCGATCGGGCGGAAGTCACCACGGTAACCGGTCGAGCTCTTATGGCAGGTCAGAAGCTGGCGCACCATCTAATTATATGCAAAAGATCAGAGACATGCAACGCACAGTTAATAGACCATGAGAAAAATAAATAAACATGTCTATGATCAAGGATAATAAGTGAATAAATAAATGGTGGAGTGTACTGGAATCATGCGTTGCTAGCAAGATAGGAAAAAAATAATATTTGAAAAGGAATATATGAGTATGTGCATGCGTAGCTAGCAAAATAATGGAAATAGATTGATGATATATGGCGATAGCAGAACAACATGCATTCTGTAGTATTTGTAGTAAAAAAATAAGATAACATAATGACATGTATAAGGATCAAGATAATAAATAAGATAAGGTAATAAATGATGAACAAGATAATAATTATAAAATAAGGATGACTAGTAGAAGTGTGAATGCATATCAAGGTAATAAATAAGATAAAAATATATCAAGGTAATAAATAAGATAAAAATAAGAACATGCTAAAAATGATATGCTATGCAAAGGTCTTCTAAAGTCAACCTATAACGGCCGTTTCTAACTAGGCTTCGTGATCCTACGGTCAACCATGGAGCTGGTACCATTTCTGTCACACCCCGGTTTACAAGGCAGCAAAACCGGTTACAAATGCATGTGTGCCCAAGATCAATTCACACAATGCCGTGACATCATTAATAATACCATCATCACATGTATCGATTACAATAAAGGGAATCAATGTATAAAAGTATCTTTATTACAATAATTGTCTGACTCAGCTTAAGCGGAAACATAACTGAAGTGTTTAACATAACGAAACACTAAGACATCAACGACACGACGACACGACGACGACACGACGACCGAAGCAATGAACCCTTCGCCACAGGAAAGGTCAACGGCAGCACCACGAGCCTAAAATCCAGGTAGATCCTCCGGGAACTCGCAATCCGAATCATCGCTGGAACTAGCAACTATAGCAAGAATGAGTCCATGTCGAACTCCGCAAGTACAGGCAGGAATAATAATGATAATGCAAGGCTGATCAAAGGTAAAGCTGAAAGGTAGACTGCAATAGCATTTTAGTTGAGTCATATTTTATTTAGCAACCTGTTTACTAATCATCTTGGTAGAGAGAACCCAACCCTTAATTAATGTTCCAAAGTGGAATTAAGAGTTGAATTAACATCATTATATAAGTAGTATATATCATCATATAAAAGAGATAGCCATCTCGGTAACATGGGATCGCAATCCCTATAGAACCAAGGTAGCAACCTCCTTTAACCATCTCCAACGAGCCATGAAGTCCATTTGCTAATCCGGAGGGCGCTGGGCCGCTCATACCGAGAGCTCGGACGATATATCGGTTTGATCAAACTCGCGCAGCAGGTGTACACTTTCCCTCCAGGTCATGATTCCCTTCTCGGGTTAATTACTCCCAAAGACACTTCCAAGGTGAATGAGCGGGGTCTCACTACGAGGCCGTTCACGGGTCATAGGTAGTGGTAGCCCGATCGCAATGTCCCAAGCACATGAGAGACGTCCCCGCACACGCCGCTCCGCTGCGGATCTTCCCAGAACCCTCATGCTTCGAACTTGGGATCACCCTTCTCACCATAGCTATGGCACCCGTCGGCAAGTTACCAACCTACCTATGATGACTCCCGATAATTTGCCAAGCCAGAGCCATATAGCCTGGAGTCGTACGGATTGTCCCAGTTGAACCGTCTAGGAACCGGTCCTTACGGAGAGCAGACACGGATGCCCTCGTCGCCACGAGCACCACACTAGCATCCGCATCCCTCTTGCTCCACCAACAAACGATGCCTCCCGCATCAACCACCTCCAACAATGACCGCAGTCATTACCAACAGCTTTACTAAAGCAGCATTTTAATAGTACATCATTAGTGAGTAGGTAAGAGGAGCACTAGCAGACCTATATCCTATCTATAAACCCCCATGGGTGATATTTGGATAGTAGTGGCTAGTATGTCCTTAGGTTTGATGTATTAGACACATGCATGCAATCATTAATGTTCATGGGATCAATATGTTCAAGGGTCCTGTACTTGCCTTGATTGAGGTCGAAGTGCGTGGGATCCTGCTGGTCCTGCTGTCCCTCCTTCACCCACGACGCGTTCTCTATTCGTCGCAATCAAGCACACGAGCAATACATGCAAGCAAACATATTCTAATCAGAACAGTACACCAAAACAAGTAATCTGCAGTAAACAATAGCATAGGAAGATTCTACTCGTCGAGACGATTCCAACAAGTATTAAATCACTGAAATCGGTGTTAAAATGAGTAAACTACGGCCTATACAAGATCAGGGTTAAATCTGCAGAAAACTGGACTAAGTCGTAATTAGATTTGAACTGAGGTGGACCAATCTGCAGTTAGTGTAAAGGCCGAGGGCCTTTCTGCAAAAGTGCCAGCGATGGCGGCGTTGACCGTGGCGGCGGCCACGTGGCGGCGCGGGACGGGCCGGGGCTGGTGGACCGGCCGTGGACCACGCCCATGGACCAAGTCCACTGGTCCACCGTGGACCGTCCGGCGGACGGGTTGACCCCGGCGACCTCGGCCATGGTCGCCGGCGGCGATCTCGGCGCGGCGGCGCTACGGGCCACTAGAGCGCGGGCCGGGAGCACGCGCGTGACGCGCGCGCGAAGGCGCACCCGTTGCGCGCGTCGGCAGGGGCGCGGGGCAGCCGGAGCGGCGGGTCGACGCGGCGGCCGCGGACTGCGCCGGCGGCGCGAGTTTGGCGAAGCGGCGCGGCATGATTAGGCGGTGTCAGGGCATGCCGGAGGCATCTACGTGATCCTCGAGGCGGCGCGAAGCTCGGCGACGGGCTCACCTTGACTGGCGGCGGCGAGGACGAGCTTGCGGGCGACGATGGCGGCGGCGAGCTCGAGTTAGGGTTTCGCGGGCTCGCGAAACCGAATGGCGGCGGCTAGGGTTGCGTAGGGGGTCCTGGCGAGGCGGCGGCTCCCCTCTTATAGGCACGCGCGGCTGTGGGGCTAGGGCAGCGAACTTCGGTTCGCGTGCCCGGGTCGGTGCGGCGGCGCCGCGAGTCCGGCTTCGGGGACGCACCGACGGGCGGGTCCCGCCGTGGACCCCGCCTCGTCGGGCGCCGCGCAGAGGTGGGAGCGGGCCGCGGCTTGGGCCGGTGGGCCGGCTTGCCGGCCACTCGGCCCACGCGGAAGGAGGCGGGGCGCGGCTACGCGGGCCTTGGCCGCCGGGCCGGCTCGCTAAGCCGGGCCGGGCCGCTGCGCCGGCGGCCCGGGCCGGTTCGCGGGCCGGCCCGGGCCGGCTTCGGCGCGGGCCGGGCCGGGCTGGCCGGCCGTCGCTTGTTGGCTGGCCATGGCTGGCCGGGGTTGGCCATGGCCTAGCTCCGATTTATGGCTGGCCGGGGTGGCCACCGAGGCTAGGGGTGGCCGGGTTGGCCGAGTTGGCTGGACCCACTAGGGTCCACCTAGAATAGGTAGAAGGGTCCTAGAGCCAATTAGACTAGGTTTAGTTAGTCTAGGAGTTAGAAGGGACATGTTAGAGACTAGAGGCTAAACTAATAATTAGTCGGTTAGCTCAAACAAGTCAACCAAAAACCGTGCGCGCGAAGCATGAATGCAACAATACAAGGTTTCTACCTTATAGTTGATTTTACCCTTTACTAGGGAAATTTAATAACTCTCCTATAAAAGAAAAACCTCTAAATGGGAATTAAAGCGATTTAACTTTACTTTTGAAAACTCAAAAATTAGGGCGTTATATCCACCACAGCGTTTATTACCAAACCCGAATGGCCCTTAACCATGGCTCCACAGCTCTAGAACTGCCATATTTGCACACACGACTATGCTACCGCACAGCCAGTTCCTGCATGTCCGATAGCTCTCGACACTAGGTCAAGCACGACCGTATGCCATGGTTAAGGTGTTTTGACGCCTCCGGCCTCACCACCACAATATTTGTCATCACCCGAGAGCCCGAACGGCCCTTAACTATAGCTCCACGACTCCGAACATCCATAATTGCACACACGACTTTGCCGCCGCACGCCGGATCCCGTGCATCCTACGGCTCTCGGCACCGGGTCAAGCACGCCCGTACGCCATGGTTAAGCCATTTTGATGCCTCTCACCTCTCCACCATAGAGTTTTTCATCACCCGAGAGCCCGAAGGGCCCTTAACCACGCTCCACGGCCGCAAAACTGCCATATTTGCACACACGACCATGCCGCCGCACGGTCGGTTCCAACGCATCCTATGGCTCTCGGCACCGAGTCAAGCATGCCCGTACGCCATGGTTAAGGCATTTTGACACCTCCGGCCTCTCTACCATAGCGTTTGCCATAGCTCGAGAGCCCGAACGGCCCTTAACCTTGGCTCCACGGCTCCCGAACCGCCATATTTGCACACACGACCATGCCGCCGCACGGTCGGTTCCAACGCATCCTATGGCTCCCGGCACCGAGTCAAGCATGCCCGTACGCCATGGTTAAGGCATTTTGACACCTCTAGCCTCTCCACCACAGCGTTTGTTGCCGCCGAGAACCCGAATGGCCCTTAACCATGGCTCCACAGCTCTAGAACCGCCATATTTGCACACACGAATATGCTACCGCACAGCCGGTTCGTGCGTGTCCTACAGCTCTTGACACTAGGTCAAGCATGACCGTATGCCATGGTTAAGGCATTTTGATGCCTCTGGCCTCACCACCACAATGTTTGTCATCACCCGAGAGCCCGAACGGCCCTTAACCACGGCTCCACGACTCCGTAACATCCATAATTGCACACACGACCGTGCCGCCGCACGGTCCGGATCCCGTGTATCCTATGGCTCTCGGCACTGGGTCAAGCATGCCCGTATGCCATGGTTAAGGCATTTTGATGCCTCTCACCTCTCCACCATAGAGTTTTCCATCACCCGAGAGCCTGAAGGGCCCTTAACCATGCCTCCACGGCTCCAAAACAGCCATATTTGCACACTCGACCATGCTGCCGCACGGTCGGTTCCAACGCATTTTATGGCTCCCGGCTCTGAGTCAAGCATGCCTGTACGCCATGGTTAAGGCATTTTGACACCTCTGGCCTCTCTACCATAGCGTTTGCCATCACTCAAGAGCCTGAACGGCACTTAACCTCGGCTCCACGGCTCCAGAACTGCCATATTTGCACACACGACTTTGCTGCCGCACGGCCGGTTCCTGCGCATCCTACGGCTCCTCGCACCAAGTCAAGCACGCCCATGCACTATGGTTAAGGCATTTTAACACCTTTGGCCTCTCCACCACAGCGTTTATTACCGCCCGAGAACCCGAATGGCCCTTAACCATGGCTCCACAGCTCTAGAACTGCCATATTTGCACACACGACTATGCTACCGCACGGCCCGCCCTGCATGTCCTATAGCTCTCGACACTAGGTCAAGCATGACCGTATGCCATGGTTAAGGCATTTTGACGCCTCGGCCTCACCACCACAATATTTGTCATCACCTCGAGAGCCCGAACGGCCCTTAACTATAGCTCCACGACTCCAGAACATCCATAATTGCACACACGACCGTGCTTTGCCGCACGCCCGGATCCCGTGCATCCTACGGCTCTCGGCACCGGGTCAAGCACGCCCGTACGCCATGGTTAAGCCATTTTGATGCCTCTCACCTCTCCACCATAGAGTTTTTCATCACCCGAGAGCCCGAAGGGCCCTTAACCACGCTCCACGGCCGCAAAACTGCCATATTTGCACACACGACCATGCCGCCGCACGGTCGGTTCCAACGCATCCTATGGCTCTCGGCACCGAGTCAAGCATGCCCGTACGCCATGGTTAAGGCATTTTGACACCTCCGGCCTCTCTACCATAGCGTTTTCCATCGCTCGAGAGCCCGAACGGCCCTTAACCTTGGCTCCACGGCTCCGAACCGCCATATTTGCACACACGACCATGCCGCCGCACGGCCGGTTCAACGCATCCTATGGCTCCCGGCACCGAGTCAAGCATGCCCGTACGCCATGGTTAAGGCATTTTGAACCTCTAGCCTCTCCACCACAGCGTTTGTTGCCGCCGAGAACCCGAATGGCCCTTAACCATGGCTCCACAGCTCTAGAACCGCCATATTTGCACACACGAATATGCTACCGCACGCCCGGTTCGTGCGTGTCCTACACTCTTGACACTAGGTCAAGCATGACCGTATGCCATGGTTAAGGCGTTTTGATGCCTCCGGCCTCACCACCACAATGTTTATCATCACCCGAGAGCCCGAACGGCCCTTAACTACAGCTCCACGACTCCATAACATCCATAATTGCACACACGACCGTGCCCCGCACGGCCGGATCCCGTGCATCCTATGGCTCTCGGCACCGGGTCAAGCACGCCCGTACGCCATGGTTAAGCCATTTTGATGCCTCTCACCTCTCCACCATAGAGTTTTCCATCACCCGAGAGCCCGAAGGGCCCTTAACCATGCCTCCACGGCTCCAAAACCGCCATATTTGCACACTCGACCATGCCGCCGCACGGTCGGTTCCAACGCATTTTATGGCTCCCGGCTCGAGTCAAGCATGCCCGTACGCCATGGTTAAGGCATTTTGACACCTCCGGCCTCTCTACCATAGCGTTTGCCGTCACTCGAGAGCCCGAACGGCACTTAACCTCGGCTCCACGGCTCCAGAACCGCCATATTTGCACACACGACTTTGCCGTCCGCACGGCCGGTTCCTACGCATCCTACGGCTCCTCGCACCAAGTCAAGCACGCCCATGCACTATGGTTAAGGCATTTTGACACCGCTGGCCTCTCGACCACAGCATTTGTTGCCGCCTAAGAACCCGATGGCCCTTAACCATGGCTCCACCGCTCTAGAACTGCCATATTTGCACACACGACTATGCTACCGCACAGCCGGTTCCTACGTGTCCTACAGCTCTCGACACTAGGTCAAGCATGACCGTATGCCATGGTTAAGGCGTTTTGACACCTCTGGCCCCACCACCACAATGTTTGTCATCACCCAAGAGCCCGAACGGCCCTTAACTATAGCTCCACGACTCCAGAACATCCATAATTGCACACACGACTGTGCTGGTGCACGGCCGGATCCTGTGCATCCTACGGCTCACGGCACCGGTTCAAGCACACCCGTACGCCATGGTTAAGCCATTTTGATGCCTCTCACCTCTCCACCATAGAGTTTTCCATCACCCGAGAGCCTGAAGGGCCCTTAACCATGGCTCCACGGCAGTAAAACTGCCACAATTGCACACACGACCATGCTGCTGCATGGTCGGTTCCAACGCGTCCTATGGCTCCCGGCACTGAGTCAAGCAAGCCCGTACGCCATGGTTAAGGCATTTTGACACCTCTGGCCTCTCTACCATAGCGTTTGTCATCGCTCGAGAGCCTGAACGGCCCTTAACCTCGGCTCCACGGCTCCGAGAACCGCCATATTTGCACACACGACTTTGCCGCCGCACGGCCGGTTCCTATGCGTCCTACGGCTCCTCGCACCAAGTCAAGCACGCCCATGCACCATGGTTAAGGCATTTTAACACCTTTGGCCTCTCCACCACAGCGTTTATTACCGCCCGAGAACCCGAATGGCCCTTAACCATGGCTCCACAGCTCTAGAACTGCCATATTTGCACACACGACTATGCTACCGCACAGCCAGTTCCTGCATGTCCTATAGCTCTCGACACTAGGTCAAGCACGATCGTATGCCATGGTTAAGGCATTTTGATGCCTCTGGCCTCACCACCACAATATTTGTCATCACCCGAGAGCCCGAACGGCCCTTAACTATAGCTCCACGACTCCAGAACATCCATAATTGCACACACGACTGTGCATCCTACGGCTCTCGGCACCGGGTCAAGCACGCCCGTACGCCATGGTTAAGCCATTTTGATGCCTCTCACCTCTCCACCATAGAGTTTTTCATCACCCGAGAGCCTGAAGGGCCCTTAACCACAGCTCCACGGCTGCAAAACTGCCATATTTGCACACACGACCATGCTGCCGCACGGTCAGTTCCAACGCATCCTATGGCTCTCGGCACTGAGTCAAGCACGCCTGTACGCCATGGTTAAGGCATTTTGACACCTCTGGCCTCTCTACCATAGCATTTGCCATCGCTCGAGAGCCGGAACGGCCCTTAACCTTTGGCTCCACGGCTCCAGAACTGCCATATTTGCACACACGACCATGCTGCCGCACGGTCAGTTCCAACGCATCCTATGGCTCCTGGCACTGAGTCAAGCATGCCCGTACGCCATGGTTAAGGCATTTTGACACCTCTAGCCTCTCCACCACAGCGTTTGTTGCCGCCTGAGAACCTGAATGGCCCTTAACCATGGCTCCACAGCTCTAGAACTGCAATATTTGGACACACGAATATGCTACCGCACAGCCGGTTCGTGCGTGTCCTACAGCTCTTGACACTACGTCAAGCATGACCGTATGCCATGGTTAAGGCGTTTTGATGCCTTTGGCCTCACCACCACAATGTTTGTCATCACCCGAGAGCCTGAACGGCCCTTAACTACAGCTCCACGACTCCAGAACATCCATAATTGCACACACGACCATGCTGCCGCACGGTCGGATCCCCGTGCATCCTATGGCTCTCGGCACCGGGTCAAGCGCGCCCGTACGCCATGGTTAAGCAATTTTGATGCCTCTCACCTCTCCACCATAGAGTTTTCCATCACCCGAGAGCCCGAAAGGCCCTTAACCATGCCTCCACGGCTCCAAAACCGCCATATTTGCACACTCGACCATGCTGCCGCACGGTCGGTTCCAACGCATTTTATGGCTCCCGCTCCGAGTCAAACATGCCCGTACGCCATGGTTAAGGCATTTTGACACCTCTGGCCTCTCTACCATAGCATTTTCCATCACTCGAGAGCCTGAACGGCACTTAACCTCGGCTCCACGGTTCCAGAACTGCCATATTTGCACACACGACTTTGCTGCCGCACGGCCGGTTCCTGCACATCCTACGGCTCCTCGCACCAAGTCAAGCACGCCCATGCACTATGGTTAAGGCGTTTTGACACCGCTAGCCTCTCGACCACAGCATTTGTTGCCACCCAAGAACCCGAATGGCCCTTAACCATGGCTCCACCGCTCTAGAACCGCCATATTTGCACACACGACTATGCAACCGCACAGCCCGGTTCCTACGTGTCCTACGCTCTCGACACTAGGTCAAGCACGACCGTATGCCATGGTTAAGGCGTTTTGACACCTCCGGCCCCACCACCACAATGTTTGTCATCACCCGAGAGCCCGAACGGCCCTTAACTATAGCTCCACGACTCCAGAACATCCATAATTGCACACACGACGGTGCTGGTGCACGGCCGGATCCTGTGCATCCTACGGCTCTCGGCACCGGTTCAAGCACACCCGTACGCCATGGTTAAGCCATTTTGATGCCTCTCACCTCTCCACCATAGAGTTTTCCATCACCGAGAGCCTGAAGGGCCCTTAACCATGGCTCCACGGCAGTAAAACTGCCACATTTGCACACACGACCAAGCTGCCGCATGGTCGGTTCCAACGCGTCCTATGGCTCCCGACCGAGTCAAGCAAGCCCGTACGCCATGGTTAAGGCATTTTGACACCTCCGGCCTCTCTACCATAGCATTTGTCATCGCCGAGAGCCTAACGGCCCTTAACCTCGGCTCCACGGCTCCGAACCGCCATATTTGCACACACGACTTTGCTTTGCCGCACGGGTTCCTATGCGTCCTACGGCTCCCGGCACCAAGTCAAGCACGCCCATGCACCATGGTTAAGGCATTTTAACACCTTTGGCCTCTCTACCACAGCGTTTATTACCGCCCGAGAACCCGAATGGCCCTTAACCATGGCTCCACAGCTCTAGAACTGCCATATTTGCACACACGACTATGCTACCGCACAAAGCTTCCGCATGTCCTATAGCTCTCGACACTAGGTCAAGCACGATCGTATGCCATGGTTAAGGCATTTTGATGCCTCCGGCCTCACCACCACAATATTTGTCATCACCCGAGAGCCCGAACGGCCCTTAACTATAGCTCCACGACTCCGAACATCCATAATTGCACACACGACCGTGCATCCTACGGCTCTCGGACCGGGTCAAGCACGCCCGTACGCCATGGTTAAGCCATTTTGATGCCTCTCACCTCTCCACCATAGAGTTTTTCATCACCCGAGAGCCCGAAGGGCCCTTAACCACGCCTCCCACGGCCGCAAAACTGCCATATTTGCACACACGACCATGCTGCCGCACGGCCGGTTCCAACGCATCCTATGGCTCTCGGACTTGAGTCAAGCATGCCCGTACGCCATGGTTAAGGCATTTTGACACCTCGGGCCTCTCTACCATAGCATTTGCCATCGCCGAGAGCCGGAACGGCCCTTAACCTTTGGCTCCACGGCTCCGAACGCCATATTTGCACACACGACCATGCCGCCGCACGGGCCCAACGCATCCTATGGCTCCCGGCACCGAGTCAAGCATGCCCGTACGCCATGGTTAAGGCATTTTGATACCTCTAGCTTCTCCACCACAGCGTTTGTTGCCACCCGAGAACCCGAATGGCCCTTAACCATGGCTCCACAAACTCTAGAACCGCAATATTTGCACACACGAATATGCTACCGCACGCCGGTTCGTGCGTGTCCTACGACTCTTGACACTAGGTCAAGCATGACCGTATGCCATGGTTAAGGCGTTTTGATGCCTTTGGCCTCACCACCACAATGTTTGTCATCACCCGAGAGCCCGAACGGCCCTTAACTACAGCTCCCACGACTCCGAACATCCATAATTGCACACACGACCGTGCCGCCGCACGGTCGGATCCTGTGCATCCTATGGCTCTCGGCACCGGGTCAAGCGCGCCTGTACGCCATGGTTAAGCCATTTTGATGCCTCTCACCTCTCCACCATAGAGTTTTCCATCACCTGAGAGCCTGAAAGGCCCTTAACCATGCCTCCACGGCTCCAAAACTGCCATATTTGCACACTCGACCATGCTGCCGCACGGTCGGTTCCAACGCATTTTATGGCTCCCGGCTCTGAGTCAAACATGCCTGTACGCCATGGTTAAGGCATTTTGACACCTCTGGCCTCTCTACCATAGCATTTTCCATCACTCGAGAGCCTGAACGGCACTTAACCTCGGCTCCACGGTTCTAGAACTGCCATATTTGCACACACGACTTTGCTGCCGCACGGCCGGTTCCTGCACATCCTACGGCTCCTCGCACCAAGTCAAGCACGCCCATGCACTATGGTTAAGGCGTTTTGACACCGCTAGCCTCTCGACCACAGCATTTGTTGCCACCCAAGAACCCGAATGGCCCTTAACCATGGCTCCACCGCTCTAGAACTGCCATATTTGCACACACGACTATGCTACCGCACAGCCGGTTCCTACGTGTCCTACAGCTCTCGACACTAGGTCAAGCACGACCGTATGCCATGGTTAAGGCATTTTGACACCTCCCGGCCCCACCACCACAATGTTTGTCATCACCCGAGAGCCCGAATGGCCCTTAACTATAGCTCCACGACTCCGTAACATCCATAATTGCACACACGACCGTGCCGGGTGCACGGCCGGATCCCGTGCATCCTACGGCTCTCGGCACCGGTTCAAGCACACCCGTACGCCATGGTTAAGCCATTTTGATGCCTCTCATCTCTCCACCATAGAGTTTTCCATCACCCGAGAGCCCGAAGGGCCCTTAACCATGGCTCCACGGCGGTAAAACTGCCACATTTGCACACACGACCATGCTGCCGCATGGTCGGTTCCAACGCGTCCTATGGCTCCCCGCACCGAGTCAAGCAAGCCCGTACGCCATGGTTAAGGCATTTTGACACCTCTGGCCTCTCTACCATAGCATTTGTCATCGCCGAGAGCCCGAACGGCCCTTAACCTTGGCTCCACGGCTCCGTAACCGCCATATTTGCACACACGACTTTGCTTTGCCCGCACGGCCGGTTCCTATGCGTCCTACGGCTCCTCGCACCAAGTCAAGCACGCCCATGCACCATGGTTAAGGCATTTTAACACCTTTGGCCTCTCTACCACAGCGTTTATTACCGCCCGAGAACCCGAATGGCCCTTAACCATGGCTCCACAAACTCTAGAACCGCCATATTTGCACACACGACTATGCTACCGCACGCCCGGTTCCTCGCATGTCCTATAGCTCTCGACACTAGGTCAAGCACGATCGTATGCCATGGTTAAGGCATTTTGATGCCTCTAGCCTCACCACCACAATATTTGTCATCACCCGAGAGCCCGAACGGCCCTTAACTATAGCTCCACGACTCCAGAACATCCATAATTGCACACACGACTGTGCATCCTACGGCTCTCGGCACCGGGTCAAGCACGCCCGTACGCCATGGTTAAGCCATTTTGATGCCTCTCACCTCTCCACCATAGAGTTTTTCATCACCCGAGAGCCGAAGGGCCCTTAACCACAGCTCCACGGCTGCAAAACTGCCATATTTGCACACACGACCATGCTGCCGCACGGTCGGTTCCAACGCATCCTATGGCTCTCGGCACTGAGTCAAGCATGCCTGTACGCCATGGTTAAGGCATTTTGACACCTCTGGCCTCTCTACCATAGCATTTGCCATCGCTCGAGAGCCGGAACGGCCCTTAACCTTTGGCTCCACGGCTCCAGAACTGCCATATTTGCACACACGACCATGCTGCCGCACGGTCAGTTCCAACGCATCCTATGGCTCCTGGCACTGAGTCAAGCATGCCCGTACGCCATGGTTAAGGCATTTTGATACCTCTAGCTTCTCCACCACAGCGTTTGTTGCCACCTGAGAACCTGAATGGCCCTTAACCATGGCTCCACAGCTCTAGAACTGCAATATTTGCACACACGAATATGCTACCGCACAGCCAGTTCGTGCGTGTCCTACAGCTCTTGACACTAGGTCAAGCATGACCGTATGCCATGGTTAAGGCGTTTTGATGCCTTTGGCCTCACCACCACAATGTTTGTCATCACCCGAGAGCCCGAACGGCCCTTAACTACAGCTCCACGACTCCAGAACATCCATAATTGCACACACGACCGTGCTGCGCACGGCCGGATCCCGTGCATCCTATGGCTCTCGGCACCGGGTCAAGCGCGCCCGTACGCCATGGTTAAGCCATTTTGATGCCTCTCACCTCTCCACCATAGAGTTTTCCATCACCCGAGAGCCCGAAAGGCCCTTAACCATGCCTCCACGGCTCCAAAACTGCCATATTTGCACACTCGACCATGCTGCCGCACGGTCGGTTCCAACGCATTTTATGGCTCCCGGCTCTGAGTCAAACATGCCTGTACGCCATGGTTAAGGCATTTTGACACCTCTGGCCTCTCTACCATAGCATTTGCCATCACTCGAGAGCCTGAACGGCACTTAACCTCGGCTCCACGGTTCCAGAACTGCCATATTTGCACACACGACTTTGCTGCCGCACGGCCGGTTCCTGCACATCCTACGGCTCCTCGCACCAAGTCAAGCACGCCCATGCACTATGGTTAAGGCGTTTTGACACCGCTGGCCTCTCGACCACAGCATTTGTTGCCACCCAAGAACCCGAATGGCCCTTAACCATGGCTCCACCGCTCTAGAACTGCCATATTTGCACACACGACTATGCTACCGCACAGCCGGTTCCTACGTGTCCTACAGCTCACGACACTCGGTCAAGCACGACCGTATGCCATGGTTAAGGCATTTTGACACCTCTGGCCCCACCACCACAATGTTTGTCATCACCTGAGAGCCCGAACGGCCCTTAACTATAGCTCCACGACTCCAGAACATCCATAATTGCACACACGACTGTGCTGGTGCACGGCCGGATCCTGTGCATCCTACGGCTCTCGGCACCGGTTCAAGCACACCCGTACGCCATGGTTAAGCCATTTTGATGCCTCTCATCTCTCCACCATAGAGTTTTCCATCACCCGAGAGCCTGAAGGGCCCTTAACCACGGCTCCACGGCGAAAACCGCCACATTTGCACACACGACCATGCCGCCGCATGGTCGGTTCCTAACGCGTCCTATGGCTCCCGGACCGGGTCAAGCAAGCCCGTACGCCATGGTTAAGGCATTTTGACACCTCTGGCCACTCTACCATAGCATTTGTCGTCGCTCGAGAGCCTGAACGGCCCTTAACCTCGGCTCCACGGCTCCGTAACGCCATATTTGCACACACGACTTTGCTACCGCACGGCCGGTTCCTATGCGTCCTACGGCTCCTCGCACCAAGTCAAGCACGCCCATGCACCATGGTTAAGGCATTTTAACACCTTTGGCCTCTCCACCACAGCGTTTATTACCGCCCGAGAACCCGAATGGCCCTTAACCATGGCTCCACAGCTCTAGAACTGCCATATTTGCACACACGACTTTGCTGCCGCACGGCCGGTTCCTATGCGTCCTATAGCTCTCGACACTAGGTCAAGCACGACCGTATGCCATGGTTAAGGCATTTTGATGCCTCTGGCCTCACCACCACAATATTTGTCATCACCCGAGAGCCCGAACGGCCCTTAACTATAGCTCCACGACTCCAGAACATCCATAATTGCACACACGACTGTGCTGCCGCATCCCCGTGTGCATCCTACGGCTCTCGCACCGGGTCAAGCACGCCCGTACGCCATGGTTAAGCCATTTTGATGCCTCTCACCTCTCCACCATAGAGTTTTTCATCACCCGAGAGCCTAAAGGGCCCTTAACCACAGCTCCACGGCCGCAAAACGCCATATTTGCACACACGACCATGCTGCCGCACGGTCGGTTCCAACGCATCCTATGGCTCTCGGCAAGACCGAGTCAAGCATGCCCGTACGCCATGGTTAAGGCATTTTGACACCTCTCGGCCTCTCTACCATAGCATTTGCCATCGCTCAAGAGCCGGAATGGCCCTTAACCTTTGGCTCCACGGCTCCGTAACCGCCATATTTGCACACACGACCATGCCGCCGCACGGTCGCCTCAACGCATCCTATGGCTCCTGGCACTGGGTCAAGCATGCCCGTACGCCATGGTTAAGGCATTTTGATACCTCTAGCCTCTCCACCACAGTGTTTGTTGCCGCCCGAGAACCTGAATGGCCCTTAACCATGGCTCCACAGCTCTAGAACTGCCATATTTGCACACACGACTATGCTACCGCACACCGGTTCGTGCGTGTCCTACAGGCTCTTGACACTAGGTCAAGCATGACCGTATGCCATGGTTAAGGCATTTTGATGCCTTTGGCCTCACCACCACAATGTTTGTCATCACCCGAGAGCCTGAACGGCCCTTAACTACAGCTCCACGACTCCAGAACATCCATAATTGCACACACGACTTTGCTGCCGCACGGTCAGTTCCCGTGCATCCTATGGCTCTCGGCACCGGGTCAAGCGCGCCTGTACGCCATGGTTAAGCCATTTTGATGCCTCTCACCTCTCCACCATAGAGTTTTCCATCACCCGAGAGCCTGAAGGGCCCTTAACCATGCCTCCACGGCTCCAAAACCGCCATATTTGCACACTCGACCATGCTGCCGCACGGCCGGTTCCAACGCATTTTATGGCTCCCGGCTCACGAGTCAAACATGCCCGTACGCCATGGTTAAGGCATTTTGACACCTCCGGCCTCTCTACCATAGCATTTGCCATCACTCGAGAGCCCGAACGGCACTTAACCTCGGCTCCACGGCCCCGAACCGCCATATTTGCACACACGACTTTGCCGCCGCACGGCCGGTTCCCGCGCATCCTACGGCTCCTCGCACCAAGTCAAGCACGCCCATGCACTATGGTTAAGGCGTTTTGACACCGCCGGCCTCTCGACCACAGCATTTGTTGCCACCCAAGAACCCGAATGGCCCTTAACCATGGCTCCACCGCCCTAGAACTGCCATATTTGCACACACGACTATGCTACCGCACGCCGGTTCCTACGTGTCCTACAACTCTCGACACTAGGTCAAGCACGACCGTATGCCATGGTTAAGGTGTTTGACACCTCCGGCCCCACCACCACAATGTTTGTCATCACCCGAGAGCCCGAACGGCCCTTAACTATAGCTCCACGACTCCAGAAACATCCATAATTGCACACACGACCGTGCCGGCGCACGGCCGGATCCCGTGCATCCTACGGCTCTCGGCACCGGTTCAAGCACACCCGTACACCATGGTTAAGCCATTTTGATGCCTCTCACCTCTCCACCATAGAGTTTTCCATCACCCGAGAGCCCGAAGGGCCCTTAACCATGGCTCCACGGCGAAACCGCCACATTTGCACACACGACCATGCCGCCGCATGGTCGGTTCCAACGCGTCCTATGGCTCCCGACCGAGTCAAGCAAGCCCGTACACCATGGTTAAGGCATTTTGACACCTCCGGCCTCTCTACCATAGCGTTTGTCGTCGCCGAGAGCCCGAACGGCCCTTAACCTCGGCTCCACGGCTCCGTAACCGCCATATTTGCACACACGACTTTGCTGCCGCACGGCCGGTTCCTATGCGTCCTACGGCTCCTCGCACCAAGTCAAGCACGCCCATGCACCATGGTTAAGGCGTTTTAACACCTTTGGCCTCTCCACCACAGCGTTTATTACCGCCCGAGAACCCGAATGGCCCTTAACCATGGCTCCACAGCTCTAGAACTACCATATTTGCACACACAACTATGCTACCGCACAGCCGGTTCCTGCATGTCCTATAGCTCTCGACACTAGGTCAAGCACGATCGTATGCCATGGTTAAGGCGTTTTGATGCCTCTAGCCTCACCACCACAATATTTCTCATCACCCGAGAGCCCGAACGGCCCTTAACTATAGCTCCACGACTCCGTAACATCCATAATTGCACACACGACCGTGCATCCTATCCCGTGTGCATCCTACGGCTCTCGGCTCCGGGTCAAGCACGCCCGTATGCTATGGTTAAGACATTTTGATGCCTCTCACCTCTCCACCATAGAGTTTTTCATCACCCGAGAGCCCGAAGGGCCCTTAACCACAGCTCCCACGGCCGCAAAACCGCCATATTTGCACACACGACCATGCCGCCGCACGGCCGGTTCCAACGCATCCTATGGCTCTCGATCGAGTCAAGCATGCCCGTACGCCATGGTTAAGGCATTTTGACACCTCTAGCCTCTCTACCATAGCATTTGCCATCGCTCGAGAGCCTGAACGGCCCTTAACCTTGGCTCCACGGCTCCAGAACTGCCATATTTGCACACACGACCATGCTGCCGCACGGTCAGTTCCAACGCATCCTATGGCTCCTGGCACTGAGTCAAGCATACCTGTACGCCATGGTTAAGGCATTTTGACACCTCTAGCATCTCCACCACAGCATTTGTTGCCGCCTAAGAAACTGAATGGCCCTTAACCATGGCTCCACAGCTCTAGAACTGCCATATTTGCACACATGAATATGCTACCGCACAGCCGGTTCGTGCGTGTCCTACAGCTCTTGACACTAGGTCAAGCATGACCGTATGCCATGGTTAAGGCATTTTGATGCCTTTGGCCTCACCACCACAATGTTTGTCATCACCCGAGAGCCCGAACGGCCCTTAACTACAGCTCCACGACTCCAGAACATCCATAATTGCACACACGACTGTGCTGCCGCACGGCCGGATCCTGTGCATCCTACGGCTCTCCGCACCGGGTCAAGCACGCCCGTACGCCATGGTTAAGCCATTTTGATGCCTCCCACCTCTCCACCATAGAGTTTTCCATCACCCGAGAGCCCGAAGGGCCCTTAACCATGCCTCCACGGCTCCAAAACCGCCATATTTGCACACTCGACCATGCCGCCGCACGGCCGGTTCCAACGCATTTTATGGCTCTCGGCTCGAGTCAAACATGCCCGTACGCCATGGTTAAGGCATTTTGACACCTCCGGCCTCTCTACCATAGCGTTTGCCATCACTCGAGAGCCCGAACGGCACTTAACCTCGGCTCCACGGCTCCAGAACCGCCATATTTGCACACACGACTTTGCCGCCACACGACCGGTTCCCGCGCATCCTACGGCTCCTCGCACCAAGTCAAGCACGCCCATGCACTATGGTTAAGGCGTTTTGACACCGCTGGCCTCTCGACCACAGCATTTGTTGCCGCCCAAGAACCCGAATGGCCCTTAACCATGGCTCCACCGCTCTAGAACCGCCATATTTGCACACACGACTATGCTACCGCACAGCCCGGTTCCTACGTGTCCTACAGCTCTCGACACTAGGTCAAGCACGACCGTATGCCATGGTTAAGTCATTTTGACACCTCTGGCCCCACCACCACAATGTTTGTCATCACCTGAGAACCCGAACGGCCCTTAACTATAGCTCCACGACTCCAAACATCCATAATTGCACACACGATCGTGCCGGTGCACGGCCGGATCCCGTGCATCCTACGGCTCTCGGCACCGGTTCAAGCACACCCGTACGCCATGGTTAAGCCATTTTGATGCCTCTCACCTCTCCACCATAGAGTTTTCCATCACCCGAGAGCCCGAAGGGCCCTTAACCATGGCTCCACGGCAAGAAAACCGCCACATTTGCACACACGACCATGCTGCCGCATGGTCGGTTCCAACGCGTCCTATGGCTCCCGCAAGCCGAGTCAAGCAAGCCTTTACGCCATGGTTAAGGCATTTTGACACCTCTGGCCACTCTACCATAGCGTTTGTCATCGCCGAGAGCCCGAACGGCCCTTAACCTCGGCTCCACGGCTCCGGAACCGCCATATTTGCACACACGACTTGCCGCCGCACGGCCGGTTCCTATGCGTCCTACGGCTCCTCGCACCAAGTCAAGCACGCCCATGCACCATGGTTAAGGCATTTTAACACCTTTGGCCTCTCCACCACAGCGTTTATTACCGCCCAAGAACTCGAATGGCCCTTAACCATGGCTCCACGGCTCTAGAACTGCCATATTTGCACACACGACTTGCTACCGCCACACGGCGGTTCCCGCATGTCCTATAGCTCTCGACACTAGTCAAGCACGATCCATGCCATGGTTAAGGCATTTTGATGCCTCTAGCCTCACCACCACAATATTTGTCATCACCCGAGAGCCCGAACGGCCCTTAACTATAGCTCCACCGCTCTAACATCCATAATTGCACACACGACTACCGCACCCGGCGTGCATCCTACGGCTCCTCGACCGGGTCAAGCACGCCCGTACGCCATGGTTAAGGCATTTTGATGCCTCTCACCTCTCCACCATAGAGTTTTTCATCACCCGAGAGCCTGAAGGGCCCTTAACCATAGCTCCACGACTGCAGAACATCCATATTTGCACACACGACCATGCTGCCGCACGGCCGGTTCCAACGCATCCTATGGCTCTCGGCACCGGTCAAGCATGCCCGTACGCCATGGTTAAGGCATTTTGACACCTCTCACCTCTCCACCATAGCATTTGCCATCACCGAGAGCCTGAACGGCCCTTAACCTTGGCTCCACGGCTCCGAACCGCCATATTTGCACACACGACCATGCCGCCGCACGGCGGTTCCAACGCATCCTATGGCTCCCGGCACCGAGTCAAGCAAGCCCGTACGCCATGGTTAAGGCATTTTGATACCTCTAGCTTCTCCACCACAGACCACTCGAGAACCCGAATGGCCCTTAACCATGGCTCACTCTACCATAGCACACACGAATATGCTTGTCCTCGCTCTTGACACTAGGTCAAGCATGACCGTATGCCATGGTTAAGGCGTTTTGATGCCTTTGGCCTCACCACCACAATGTTTGTCATCACCCGAGAGCCCGAACGGCCCTTAACTACAGCTCCACGGCATCCATAATTGCACACACGACTGTGCCGTGCCATCCCGTGCATCCTTGCACACGCACGTACGCCATGGTTAAGCCATTTTGATGCCTCTCACCTCTCCACCATAGAGTTTTCCATCACCCGAGAGCCCGAAAGGCCCTTAACCATGCCTCCACGGCTCCAAAACCGCCATATTTGCACACTCGACCATGCCGCCGCACGGCCGGTTCCAACGCATTTTATGGCTCCCGCACCAAGTCAAACATGCCCATGCACCATGGTTAAGGCATTTTGACACCTTTGGCCTCTACCATAGCATTTGCCATCACCCAGAACCCGAATGGCCCTTAACCATGGCTCCACGGTTCCCTAGAACCGCCATATTTGCACACACGACTTTGCCGCCACACGACCGGTTCCTGCGCACATCCTACGGCTCCTCGCACCAAGTCAAGCACGCCCATGCACTATGGTTAAGGCGTTTTGACACCGCCGGCCTCTCGACCACAGCATTTGTTGCCGCCCAAGAACCCGAATGGCCCTTAACCATGGCTCCACCGCTCTAGAACTGCCATATTTGCACACACGACTATGCTACCGCACAGCCGGTTCCTACGTGTCCTACAGCTCACGACACTAGGTCAAGCACGACCGTATGCCATGGTTAAGGCATTTTGACACCTCAGGCCCCACCACCACAATGTTTGTCATCACCCGAGAGCCCGAACGGCCCTTAACTATAGCTCCACGACTCCAACATCCATAATTGCACACACGACCGTGCTGGTGCACGGCCGGATCCCGTGCATCCTACGGCCTCGGCACCGGTTCAAGCACACCCGTACGCCATGGTTAAGCCATTTTGATGCCTCTCATCTCTCCACCATAGAGATTTCCATCACCCGAGAGCCCGAAGGGCCCTTAACCATGGCTCCACGGCGGTAAAAAACCGCCACATTTGCACACACGACCATGCCGCCGCATGGTCGGTTCCAACGCGTCCTATGGCTCCCGACCGAGTCAAGCAAGCCTTTACGCCATGGTTAAGGCATTTTGACACCTCCGGCCACTCTACCATAGCATTTGTCATCGCTCGAGAGCCCGAACGGCCCTTAACCTCGGCTCCACGGCTCCGTAACCGCCATATTTGCACACGACTTTGCCGCCGCACGGCCGGTTCCTATGCGTCCTACGGCTCCTCGCACCAAGTCAAGCACGCCCATGCACCATGGTTAAGGCATTTTAAAACCTTTGGCCTCTCCACCACAGCGTTTATTACTACCCAAGAACCCGAATGGCCCTTAACCATGGCTCCACAGCTCTAGAACTGCCATATTTGCACACACGACTATGCTACCGCACAGCCAGTTCCTGCATGTCCTATAGCTCTCGACACTAGGTCAAGCACGACCGTATGCCATGGTTAAGGCGTTTTGACGCCTCTAGCCTCACCACCACAATATTTGTCATCACCCGAGAGCCCGAACGGCCCTTAACTATAGCTCCACGGCTGCAAAACTGCCATATTTGCACACACGACCATGCTGCCGCACGCTCGGTTCCAATGCATCCTATGGCTCTCGGCTCCGGTCAAGCACGCCCGTATGCCATGGTTAAGCCATTTTGATGCCTCTCACCTCTCCATCATAGAGTTTTTCATCACCCGGAGCCTAAAGGGCCCTTAACCATAGCTCCACGGCCGCAAAACCGCCATATTTGCACACACGACCATGCTGCCGCACGGTCGGTTCCAACGCATTCTATGGCTCTCGGCACTGAGTGAAGCATGCCCGTACGCCAAGGTTAAGGCATTTTGACACCTCTGGCCTCTCTACCATAGCGTTTGCCATCGCTCAAGAGCCTGAATGGCCCTTAACCTTGGCTCCACAGCTCCAGAACTGCCATATTTGCACACACGACCATGCTGCCGCACGGTCAGTTCCAACGCATCCTATGGCTCCTGGCAATGAGTCAAGCATGCCCGTACGCCATGGTTAAGGCATTTTGACACCTCTAGCCTCTCCACCACAGTGTTTGTTGCCGCCTGAGAACCTGAATGGCCCTTAACCATGGCTCCACAGCTCTAGAACTACCATATTTGCACACACCACTATGCTACCGCACAGCCAGTTCCTGCATGTCCTATAGCTCTCGACACTAGGTCAAGCACGACCGTATGCCATGGTTAAGGCATTTTGACGCCTCTAGCCTCACCACCACAATATTTCTCATCACCCGAGAGCCCGAACGGCCCTTAACTATAGCTCCACGACTCCAGAACATCCATAATTGCACACACGACTGTGCTGCCGCACAGCCGGATCCTGTGCATCCTATGGCTCTCGGCTCCAGGTCAAGCACGCCCGTATGCTATGGTTAAGCCATTTTGATGCCTCTCACCTCTCCACCATAGAGTTTTTCATCACCCGAGAGCCTGAAGGGCCCTTAGCCATGCCTCCACGGCTCCAAAACCGCCATATTTGCACACACGACCATGCTGCCGCACGGCCGGTTCCAACGCATCCTATGGCTCTCGGCTCGAGTCAAGCATGCCCGTACGCCATGGTTAAGGCATTTTGACACCTCCGGCCTCTCTACCATAGCGTTTGCCATCGCTCGAGAGCCTGAACGGCCCTTAACCTTGGCTCCACGGCTCCAGAAACCGCCATATTTGCACACACGACCATGCCGCCGCACGGCCGGTTCCAACGCATCCTATGGCTCCTCGCACCGAGTCAAGCATACCGTATGCCATGGTTAAGGCATTTTGACACCTCTAGCATCTCCACCACAGCATTTGTTGCCGCCTAAGAAACCGAATGGCCCTTAACCATGGCTCCACCACTCTAGAACCGCCATATTTGCACACATGAATATGCTACCGCACGCCGGTTCCTGCGTGTCCTACAACTCTCGACACTAGGTCAAGCATGACCGTATGCCATGGTTAAGGCATTTTGATGCCTCGGGGCCTCACCACCACAATGTTTGTCATCACCCGAGAGCCCGAACGGCCCTTAACTATAGCTCCACGACTCCGTAACATCCATAATTGCACACACGACCGTGCCGCCGCACGGCCGGATCCCGTGCATCCTATGGCTCTCGGCACCGGGTCAAGCACACCCGTACGCCATGGTTAAGCCATTTTGATGCCTCCCACATCTCCACCATAGAGTTTTCCATCACCATAATTGAGAGCCTCGAAGGGCCCTTAACCATGCCATCCACGGCCATCACAGAAAGGGCCCTTAACCATGGCTCCACGGCGCAAACTGCCATATTTGCACACACGACCATGCTGCCGCATGGCCGGTTCCAACGCATTTTATGGCTCCCGGCACCGAGTCAAGCATGCCCGTACGCCATGGTTAAGGCATTTTGACACCTCCTCGGCCTCTACCATAGCGTTTGCCGTCACTCGAGAGACCGAACGGCACTTAACCTCGGCTCCACGGCTCCGAACCGCCATATTTGCACACACGACTTTGCCGCCACACGGCACACGGTTCCCGCATCCTACGGCCTCCTCGCACCAAGTCAAGCACGCCCATGCACTATGGTTAAGGCGTTTTGACACCTTTGGCCTCTCGACCACGCATTTGTTGCCGCCCAAGAACCCGAATGGCCCTTAACCATGGCTCCACCGCTCTAGAACTGCCATATTTGCACACACGACTATGCTACCGCACGCCCGGTTCCTACGTGTCCTATAGCTCTCGACACTAGGTCAAGCACGACCGTATGCCATGGTTAAGTCATTTTGACACCTCCGGCCCCACCACCACATTGTTTGTCATCACCCGAGAGCCCGAATGGCCCTTAACTATAGCTCCACGACTCCGTAACATCCATAATTGCACACACGACCGTGCTGCGCACGGCCGGATCCCGTGCATCCTACGGCTCTCGGCACCGGTTCAAGCACACCCGTACGCCATGGTTAAGCCATTTTGATGCCTCTCACCTCTCCACCATAGAGTTTTCCATCACCCGAGAGCCCGAAGGGCCCTTAACCATGGCTCCACGGCGCAAACCGCCACATTTGCACACACGACCATGCCGCCGCATGGTCGGTTCCAACGCGTCCTATGGCTCCCAAGACCGAGTCAAGCAAGCCTTTACGCCATGGTTAAGGCATTTTGACACCTCCTCGGCCACTCTACCATAGCGTTTGTCATCGCCGAGAGCCTGAACGGCCCTTAACCTTGGCTCCACGGCTCCGTAACCGCCATATTTGCACACACGACCATGCCGCCGCACGGCCGGTTCCTATGCATCCTACGGCCTCGCACCAAGTCAAGCACGCCCATGCACCATGGTTAAGGCATTTTAACACCTTTGGCCTCTCCACCACAGCGTTTACGCCCAAGAACCCGAATGGCCCTTAACCATGGCTCCACATGACTCTAGAACCGCCATATTTGCACACACGACTTTGCCGCCACACGGCCGTCCCCGCGCATCCTACGGCTCCTCGCACCAAGTCAAGCACGCCCATGCACTATGGTTAAGGCGTTTTGACACCGCCGGCCTCTCGACCACAGATTTGTTGCCGCCCAAGAACCCGAATGGCCCTTAACCATGGCTCCACCGCCTAGAACTGCCATATTTGCACACACGACTATGCTACCGCACGCCCGGTTCCTACGTGTCCTACATGCTCTCGACACTAGGTCAAGCACGACCGTATGCCATGGTTAAGGCGTTTTGACACCTCCGGCCCCACCACCACAATGTTTGTCATCACCCGAGAGCCCGAACGGCCCTTAACTATAGCTCCACGACTCCGGCATCCATAATTGCACACACGACCGTGCCGGCGCACGGCCGGATCCCCGTGCATCCTATGGCTCTCGCACCGGTTCAAGCACACCCGTACGCCATGGTTAAGCCATTTTGATGCCTCTCAACTCTCCACCATAGAGATTTCCATCACCTCGAGAGCCTAAAGGGCCCTTAACCATGGCTCCACGGCAAGAACCGCCACATTTGCACACACGACCATGCCGCCGCATGGTCGGTTCCAACGCGTCCTATGGCTCCCAAGACTCGAGTCAAGCAAGCCTTTACGCCATGGTTAAGGCATTTTGACACCTTGGCCACTCTACCATAGCGTTTGTCATCGCCGAGAGCCCGAACGGCCCTTAACCTCGGCCCACGGCTCCCGAACCGCCATATTTGCACACACGACTTCGCCGCCGCACGGCCGGTTCCTATGCGTCCTACGGCTCGCACCAAGTCAAGCACGCCCATGCACCATGGTTAAGGCCCGCCGGCGCCGACACCGGATGCGCGTCTTCCGCGCTTATCGACCGTACCGGCGCACATTAAACACGTGAGGCGTATACATTAGGGGGACGGGGTGGCTAATTCCACTCCCCGCCAACAAGAAGCCTCTTCCGTCTTGCCCGAAAGGGCGGTCCTTCCGGCAAGGCCGGCAATATCCGCTACGCCGAATGTGGCCGCGCCGAATGTGCAAGCGCCGCCCCAGATGAGGAGACATTAACTATAATTTTTTTGCCTCGATTCGCATGAAACGACGCGCGCTCCCCACGGCCGTCCCCGCCTATAAAAGGCAGGCGCGGAGGGGCGGGGCACTTAGCTCCAAATACGCCGCCTTCGACGCATTCGAGGATTGCTTCCGCCTCCGCATCCGGAATTTTCCACCTCATTCGGTAAGGCATTTGCACTTTCGTTTCTTTTGCGTTGTTTATGCTTTCGGGCCGGGTGGGGCTGATCTAGGTAAGGTTCGGATGCCACTATCGGCCCTATTGAACACGATTTCGTTTTTCTTCATAGCTCTGGAAGCCGTGGCACCCTTGGAGCGATCGATATGTCCGAAAGCTCGTCCGGGGATTCGCTAACAGCCCACGAATCCGCATCCGGCTCTCCGCTTTTTGCGCTGAATTGGCGTAAATTTGCCAATCCGGATCGAGAACATGTCACATGATTCTCGGAGCCAAACCTTGGGGGAGCCAGAAATAGTTGTACCACTACGCGCCGTAGCGCCCGCGATAGCGGCGCCCGTGGTCGCTTTATCCGCCGAAGAAACCGTTAGCGGCCAAGGGAGCGCTCGGGGTGGCAGAAGAATACGCCGACCCGCGGAATATGACGGCGTAAAGAAGCGCAGCCGGGCCGCTGGACCGGGATGGGGGTGAAGGCATCGAATCCGGCCCAACCCGTAGAAACCGCCGTGTCGGGACCGAGGGGCACACCGGCATCATATGCCGATCTAAGATTGACGAGAGCGACTCAACCGTACCAACGCAGCGGCCTACCGAGCGCCTTTGAGCGCGAAAGGAGCCGGCTCCGGGGACGAGGTTACCCCCGAAATCGAGACCGAATGAGGCTATTGTGTTCCGCGACTTCTTCATCGCCGGCTGAGGTTTCCATGGCTCCGTTCTTGGGGCCGTTCTACGGTAAATACCGCCGCAAATCCATCATCTCACCCCGAATGCAATCGCCCGCCGATATACGCCATGGCCACGAAGATGATGGGCCACGAGCCAAGTGTTGCCCATTTCGTGAAGCTTCATTGCACCCACTTCCACTCGAAAGTGGGGAAGTTGATGGGCGGCCCAATATTCGCGCCGAGTACGGGTCTTACAATTTCATGCCGCCCAGCAAGAGCAGAATCGCTTGGTGCTCACCTTCAAAGAGAAGTGGGAAGATTGGACCAAGTTTTGGTTTTACATTCGGGTTGCCTCTGACGAGGAGATAGACGCCGCCCGCAGAGTAAGGCGTCACGGCAAACCCGTTGGTGTCTTTGATGACCGTGATGATCGGCGAGAAACATCCGCCTCACGACGCTCGGACCAGATCACGCGGTCGCGGAAGCGTATTTCTTACCGGGCCGCCAAACTAGCCGTGACTTGGCGTAAGAAATGATAGCTATCGACGAATGGCCCTTATGCGAACCGTGAAATTCGAGCCTATTCGGGACCCTCGTGGCTATCGGGGTCCCGATTATCTTCTCGAGCGCCCGGATCACTTTGCCTCGACGCCGTCGCACCGGGCCGCGCTCGGAGAAGAAGGTCGTCCTGCTGTGGCCATATGAGAAAGGGAGCACAAGAAGAAAATGCTTCGACTTGGAAATTCTCCTAGAAGAACCGCGTTCTAGACCGCATGGGTATTCTAGATTCGGAAGGCCGCCCTTTGCCCGGGAAAGCGCCCAAGGCCCAAAGCAACATGATGTCAACGAGCCGGGAAGATGGCGCAAGGCGCGAACAGATCGGAGCGCCCGTGATCGGCCCCGCACAAAGACTCACCATGGTCCTTCGCACCGATCGGGCTGCCAAAGACCGTTGCCGCCGAGAAACGAAAGCGCAAGGCAAAGCCGGAACGCCCGAACCGGGAGGCTCGCGATGTTCAGGTATGCCGCGAAATGGCCGGACGACCGTGGACCAAACCTCGAAAAGCAGCTCTAAATTCTCATTGGACTTCCGGGGGTCCCGAACCTTTGCATGCCGAAATGGTAGAGCCGGATACGCGTTGCGCATTAGGGCGTAGGCTTTGACATTCCGGTCGTCATGAACTAATGTGACTTTTTCATCCTTATGTTTTGCAGGACGATACCGGTGGTTCTAGCTCGATGGCCGGAACGCGCAAGAAGATTGCTAACCCATGCCGCTTACCTCCGAAAGCGCACCCGACGCTGAGTTCCCTGGGCGTGAGCTTGAAGAGGCCACAGACGCTGGCCCGGGCGCTGCGATGACGAAACGACCCAGGGCCACCGTGTACCTGCAAGGTCGGCGGCGCTCCGCTCCAATGCCGCCGCGTCGCTTCCGCGGAAGGCCCCGGCCCGCTTTCGACCCGGACCCGAATCCGGGAGAGACCGGGTAAGTCCCGATTCCACCGCGAGCCCGGGCCGCATGACCCCGAAACCGCGGCGTGTGCTCTATTTGGACATGGCAAGCTCTCCTTAGAGCGAGCCCCGACGACGCGACCACATGCGCGTGTATTCGGGGTGCTCATCTCCCGAGGACACGAGCCTGCACCGTGAAAGGACTTACCAACTTGCTCGTGCTCTAGGGGCGGCCGGACGCCGCTTAATCGTGGGGTGGACCGCCGCGCGAGCGGCGGTCAGTCGGCGCGGCGGGTGTCGCTTACATGACCGAAGCACCTCCTTTAGTGCCACCACCACCGAAAGGGATTTGGCCAAGGTGGATCGCCTCGGAGCTCCTCTCGGCCATCAACTTCCACGCTATTTCGTAAGTTTTCGACCCCGAATGATCTAAGTCTTTTCCTTTTCGGGTTGTTTACATTCTCACTCTTTTTTCTTGCGCAGCAACTGTTATAAGCCGCGCCGCGCCAGCT
Organism: Themeda triandra; assembly: GCA_018135685.1. NCBI lineage: Eukaryota > Viridiplantae > Streptophyta > Magnoliopsida > Poales > Poaceae > Themeda > Themeda triandra. The sequence continues at coordinate 8,454 of JAENPR010002714.1, read as the reverse complement.
GGATTGCGCCGCCGTCGCTTTCGCTGAGTCTAAACTCACCGAAAGCGAGGCCGAGGTGCGCAGGCCGAAGGAGGAGCCGGCGCAAGCGCGCACCGAGCTTAACAGAGAAACGGCGCGCGAGGAGGCCGAAGCGACGCCCGACCGCCAGACCGAAAGGAACACCCAAAACCAACCGGGTAGCGGTCCGCCTGTCGCGCAAGCCTTGACGAACTTAACCAGTGCCACTACCATCTTCGCCTCTCGGTGGCCGAGTTGGCGACGAGGTGGTGGTGCCCGCTTATCGGGAGGACACCTCGGTGTTTGATTTTGCCAGTTCCTCCGACCGGGCTCGCCGCATTGGAGGGCCAATGGAGCTCGGACGCCGCCGGGCCGCCTTGAAACCACCCGTGCGCTCAGGTAAGGCGCCGGGCGGACGCGGCCGTCCACACGCGGCCGCACTTCCGGCCCCCGATGACGTGGACCGCCCGGGTCCCGGATGGGGACGCACACGCAGGCCGCCATGAAGTTCTTCAGGGCTTCGAATGGTGGCGGCGCAATCTCGCCTTGCCGCGGCGGTGCTTAAGCGTGGCGAGGTAAACCGCCGAATGGCGCTTGTCACTTTTGACGGGTTGGGTTAGGAATCTTTTAGCTAACTTGACCATTTTCGTGCTTCTTTCTTTTAGGAGATGAGGCGGAAGAGGCCATTATCCGTGACCGGGTCGTGGCCTACATTCGGGTGGACGAGCGCGGCGGCCGCGGCGGCGACACGCCGTCTTCCAAGACGCTCGGGTCTCCGGAGATGGCCCGTGCGCCCGAAAGTGCCGCACAAGGCGACAATTGGTGCCACGGAACCCTCCGTGGCGGCGTCCACCGGCCGGCGCGCCGGGTCCTCGCCTCCCGCAGCCCGAAACCGCGGCTAACTCTTGATGTATCCCTTGTAAAAACTTAGCTCGTCGTGCTTGGCCCCGGCGGGGCCGCTTTTGTGGCCCCGCGGTGGCCGGGGTTCGGGGAACCCTAGAACCTCTTGGACATATTTTGCGGCACCGGAACCGAATGCGTCATAGTTTAACTATCCGGTTGTTTTCCCGCGCGACAGTGTTACCGCTTTCGATCCAAATACGCATTCGGAGACTTGAAATGCTTGGATCCGCGAATGCGGGCTAGAATGAATTTGTTGAGCGCACCACTATTGTGTGAAACGCCGTGTTCCCCTTAGTTCAAGCGGTGGCGGGCGCATTTCGGGAAAATTCCTCATTAAGCTCCCCGTATGTGTGGAGACTTAGAGCGCCCCCGAATTTGAGCGGTGGAGGGCGCATTCGAGAATTTTTGAGTTAGGCCCTCCAGCGTTGCATGGAGACTTAGAGCGCCGCCCCCCGAATTTGAGCGGTGGAGGGCGCATTCGTGAATTTTTGAGTTAAGCCCTCCAGCGTTGCATGGAGATTCCTTAGAGCGCCGCCCGAATTTGAGCGCGTGAGGCGCATTCGTGAATTTTTGAGTTAAGCCCCTCCAGCGTTGCATGGAGACTTAGAGCGCCCCCCAAATTTGAGCGTGTGGAGGGCGCATTCGTGAATTTTTGAGTTAAGCCCTCCAGCCATTGCATGGAGACTTAGAGCGCCGCCCCGAATTTGAGCTGCTGGAGGCGCATTCGTGAATTTTTGAGTTAAGCCATCCAAATTTGTTTTTACTTAGAATTTGTCGTGGTAATTACAAATGCATATGCGCTCGCATGCAACAATGACGAACTCGTATGGCCTCATTGGCAAAAACTGGATGAGTCCTATCTCGGCGGTAGGAGTCGGCTTCCAACGCCCGAATGTGCATGCCCGTGCATTCTTTCTCGTTTGTGGGCGGGTAAAGTGCTAATCCTCATTCGTTGACTAGCTCCCATCCCATATGCTTGCCCCACGCTTGCCGTGGGCTTGATTCCCGAATATGGACTAGTCGCCGTGGAGGAGCCGGTGCCTCCGGGCCACTCTTGGGAATAAGGAGGCACGCGATTCCCGCGCATCTCCGCTATTGCGCGCTGTTGCCGTTTTTGCCTAGGCAACCGATTTGACCGACCGTTTATCTCGTCCACGCTCACAACCGAAACGGGAGGACTAGTACCGACTCCCCCGACTCCTCCCGAGTTGAACCTCGGGCCGTGCCTATTTGCCCAAGGGCCGCCACAACCGAAACGGGAGGACGAGTGCCGGCTCCTTTCCCCGACTCCTCTCATTTCTACTAACCTTAGTTTTGGAGCAGATGAGTTTGTTTTGATCGACATGGTTTTGCATAATGGGGGATGTTGTGCATATATAATGCTGCTTCGATCATAATGCCGTGAAAACCCCTTTATGTTATGACGCCTCCGTACCTTTGTTAGGTGAGTCATAAATTTTGCCCATCTTAGAGGCCGCATGGCTAGATTATATAATCTGGTCCAAGCTTACCCCGCTCTTATCATGGCCGCAAAAGACCTTGATTTTTTTTTTATTAGCCACTTACTCTATTTGTGTCGAGCTGAATGGGAGGTTTTGGGACGTGCAAAGGTCATCGCATTTCAAATGCCGCATTCGCTACCCACTCTCACTAACCAAGTGAGGTGCGGGCTTTCGGCCCTTTTGCCACCGCTTATGCCATATTTGGGCAGAAAATGCTCGATAATGGTGCAGACAAAGACTCCTTTGAGAGTCCGAGGGTTCTATTCGTGCGCATTCTCGAGGCATTGCTCGATATAGCGGGTGTGTTGCTCTTGATTGTGATGTAAAACACCCGGCGCCGGTGTGATTATACCGCCGAATATGATGAATAAGAAGTCCGACATTGCGTATGAAAATTGCTTGTTTGTAACTTTGCGTTGTCGTAATCCTTCGGTCTTTTTTCTCCGAGGTTCGTTTCACCCGAGGCGTTGATTGCACGTATTCGGCGTCTTGCCGATTTCGCGGTCCTTCAGCCAAGCTTTTGCCGAGGCCGCCCGCAGCCGCTTTGTTGCGCGCATTTGGGTTGTTTGGTGCATTCGTGATGCTTCACGCTTTGCCGAGTTTACTAGCCATTTTTGGCTTTTGGCTGCTTGCAACCCGACAAAAACTTCTCCTGAATAGGCCGGTGACACATATGGCACTAACTTTTTCTTGACGGAGAAAACGTTATGATCCACACTTTAGGGGAAACGTGAACCGAAAAGTATTAAACAAGGGTACATAGGGGCGCCTCATTAAAAAACCTCACACCTCCGAAAAGGCTTCCCCCCGCGAGGAAAAAGAGCGTGCCCCCGAATTGTGTTCCGTAGAATTAAGAAAAGAAATTACAACCCCCGTGGGGCAATTTCATGGGTAAAAGCGGCGTAGGTTGTCGGCGTTCCAGGTGTGGCCGGACTCTCGTGCCGTCCTCTTCACCGCCGTAGACTCCTTCTTTTACCATATTTGCGACGATGTACGGCCTGCATCACGGCGATTGCAATTTGCCTTGCTTGTCGGGTTGCCGAATAAGGACCATATCTCCCGGGTTGATGACCTGCCTTAGCACTTTTTTATCTCTCCAAGTCTTTGTTTCGATGGTATCTCGGGCGAGGTTTTCCGCCGCCCGTAACCTTAGCGAGTCACCGTTTCGAGCCGAGTGTATCGTTGTTCTCTGGGATAGTGGCCATGATCTCGGCCTTCGAAAAAGATCCCAGCCGAACCTCTTCTCGGGGGTAATGGCTTTTCCCGAAGAGAAGTCTCGAAAGGCATGAAACCGGTTGCGCGCGACTTGGATATATTGTGCCCCCAAACCGTAGCCGTTAACTCCCGAGCCCATCTACCTTTCTTCTCGCTGGTTTCGAGGGTCTTTGATATAGTAGTGAATATGTCACCGTTAACCCGTTCAACCGCGCCATTCGATTCCGGGGTGATTTATCAAGCAAACGCCGCTTGATCCCCTGTGTCTTCACGTAAAGTTCTGAACTTGGTGCCGCCAAACCGCTTCCCGTTGTCCACCGTTATGTAGGATGGAACCCCGAACTCTACAGATGATTCTCTTCCACACGAAGCCGACTAAGGTGCCAGATGATATTGTCACCAACGCTTTAGCTTCAACCCATTTGGTGAAGTATTCCAGGCACGTTAGCCAATTTCGTATTCCTGTGCGCCAAGGGAGCGGTCCGACTATGTCGATGCCCCATCTCCGTAGCGCCAAGTTGGACATATCGGGAGGTTAGATTTGTCAGTCCTCTCGGCATTTTGCGAACTTCGATGTGCTCCGGCACGATTTCACTAGTCGCTTTGCATCGTCGATAGCGGTTGGCCAATAAAAGCCTTGTCTCATTGCTCTGTGAGCGATTTCATGCGGCCCTTGCGGCCCCGCAGTTCCCCGAATGTATATCGTGCAAAAAGCCGGACCCCTGCTCCCGGCCGATGCACTTCCAGAGGGTGCTACCACTCCCTCCTTGTACGATTCTCTCCGATTATGGAGTATTGCTTGGTTCTCGACTCCATCCTTTGTTGTTGCTTCCTCGTCTCCTCGGCTCATAAGTTCCGAGATGAATGCCCATATCGGTGCTCTCCGCTGCCACTCGCGATAGCGTGAATTACTGCCGGCCGTTCCCTCCTCCGTCCGTACCGCCGCGGCCGTCAAGACTTGGTAGAAAACATCGGCGGCGTGGAGTGTTCGGGCCGTAGCTTTTGCCGTCGCTTCCGTGTTGTCCGCCCTTGGGATGTATTGCGCAGTGAAACCAAGGAAATATTTCTCCATTCTCCGAACGGCTTCCGCATACCCGCCGCAGCCGGTTCCTTTGTCAGTGTATTCCTTCCGGATGTGTCCCACAACTACTTGCGAATCGACTTGATGACGATTCTGCGGATTCCTAGCGCCTGAGTTTCCCGAGGCCCGAGAACCGCCAGATCTGGCCGTGTTGTTGGTGGTGCGATACTGTAATCTTGCGGCGTATCGCAGCCTTTGGGCCGGTTGGAGGTGTCAATACCGCGATATGCTCGGCCCCGCCGAGCACCATGCTCCATCGCTGTGCACCGTCCATTCTCCGGTTCCTCGGGCCGAGAGTAGTGTTATCCCCACAAGGGGTCCAATCAGCGATGAAGTCCGCTAGGACCCGCGATTTGATGGCCGATCTCGTGTTTCAAGTCTATGACATATTCATTCGCCCAATGCCCACTTGCCTATCCGCCCCACCGCCCCGTTTCCGAACAGGCATCTAGGGCCGAGCGTACAAGACCCGAATGTGGTGAGCCTAAAAATAGTGCTTGAGCTTCCGCGACGCCATGACTACCGCATACGCGATTTTCTCCACTGAATAGTTTGCCTTCGCAGATGTCAACGCTTCGATACAAAGTAGATTGGGAACCGCCGTAACTTCCCCTCGTTCTCTTTTTCTTCCACTGTGACCGCGCCACAGCGGCTGCGTGGGATGCTACTACGTATAGTAAGAGGGTCGATCTCGGCGATGGGCTTGATAACGTTGTGGCCTTTGACAGTAAGCTTTTAGGTCCTCGAATGCTTGCCGATCCGGCCCCATCTGAAACCTTCTCGAATTTTTTAGGATGCGGAAGAACGAAGTCCCCGCTCCACGCTTCCGGGATATGAACCTCCCTAAAGCGGCAATCCCGCTGAGCTTCGCACCCGCTTCTTAGTCTCGGGCGGTCTCATGTTTACAATAGCGGCAATCTTGTCGGTTAGCTTCTATGCCTCCGGGCCGATACCGTACATCCCAACATCTTGCCCTTGCCGACCCCGAATATGCATTTTCCGGGTTAGCTTCGTGCCGCTGCTCGAAGGTTCACAAAAGTTTCCTTTAGATCCTCGATGTGTGCTTTTTTTATCGCTCTTTTACCACTATATCGTCCACGATGCGACTAGGTTCTTCCTTCTTTTTCGCTCCCTAAAGACCTCGTCTCTTATTCGGGAGAAAGTAGGGCCACGTTGTGCGCCCCTCGGCATGCGCTTGTAGCAAAAAAGGTCCCCCCGTGAGTGATAAAACTTGTTTTCTCTGATCCTCTTCATTCAGCCATCCGATGGTACCCCGAGAAACAATCCAAGAAACTTAATGTACTGAACCCGACGCGATATCGACTGCCTTTGTCGATCCGCGTAGTGGATATGGGTCTTTAGGGCAATGCTTGTTTAGGATCTCGTGAAATCCACGCACATGCGCCATTTGCCGCTTTTTCTTCTTGACCATTACCACATTGGCTAGCCATTCCGGATACCAGACCGGCCTCGATCACATCCCGCCCTTCCAAAAGCCTTTGCACTTCTTCATGGCCGTCGCTGCCGCTTCTTTCGATGACATCTTCCTCAACTTTTGCTTCCTTGGCTTTGTTGTTTTGCCGACGTTGAGGGCGTGCCGTGCCAATTCCCCGTCAACCCCTTTAGGTCTTTAGTGGTCCACGCGAATACGTCCTGTTCTCGCCCGTAAATGCTAGTGCAGCCCGGGCCGAAGCGTCCCGTTCGACGACTTGCCCCGATATGCACGCACATATCCGGCGGTTTGCCGATAAAGGCACTCTTCTCGTGCCCGTCTCGGCTCGCTTCCACTCTTCCGCCTCCGGGGCTCCATTAACGTCCTCTTTCCTTGCAGGCTTTTTTACCTCGTGCACCATGCTGTAACCCGGTATAGGTTTGCCATCTATCTTTCTGGCTACAATTTGATCGCCATGCACCGTGATTACCCCGAAAGGGGAGGGGTGAGCCTTCATGCAGAGGTAGCTCGCTTTGATTATAATGTCAAACTTGTTTATGATTCCTCTTCCGAAGATTGCCGTATATGGGTATTCCATTTGTACCACATCGAACGATATCTCTTCCGCCCGTACTTTCTCTCCTTCGCTAAACGCTACAAAGGAGTGTCTTCTTCCCAAGTGCATCTATTTTCTTTCCACCAAAACCGAATAGGGCATTGCCCGCCCGATCGAGCGATCGCCCCGTTAAGTTTCATGCCGTCGTACGCTTTGGTGAACAAGATGTCCGCCGAACTCCCATTGTCAATCGTAATGTTGTGCAAAGTGTACCCGCCTACGAAAGCGGTTGCAACGAAAGCGTCATAGTGTGGGTAATCCCGCATCCGATTATCTTCTTCCGTGAAGGTGATGGGTCAAGCTTCCACGCGGCCCGAGTCGCGGAGCGGCTAATGATACCGCCAATACGCGCCTCGATATTCTCTACGCGTCTCTCTTGCTGTCGTGCCTATATTGGAACCTCCAATGATGGCGAATATGTGCCCGTTGGACGGCATCACATTCGTAAGTGCTGTGGTGTACGATCTCGCAACTCCTTAGAAGTTTCCCGCTGGTCCGGGCCGCCGTCTATTCTCGGTAGGCGCTGAGGAAGACACAGCCGATACTGGCATCGGATGCGCAATCATCGGCTGCTGGTATTGTTGGTACTGCATGCTTGGCGACCCCCCCCAATGTGCCTGGACATGTGGGGCGAGATACGGATTCCCCGGCTGCCCAGACTGGAAAGCAGCCATTTGATGAGGGAAAGCGTAGTGTTGTGACGGTGCCGTATGAAATACATGCTTTGTGGGTTCGGATCTCCCTATAGCATCATCTCTCTCCTTCTGCTCCTTGGCCTGCTGCGTGTATTTGCATTCTCTGGTAAAGTGGCCTTTGTTTTCACCGCATACGCAAATAAAGATGGTGTCTTCGGGGCGCCACCATTGCGCCCTCGTCCGCGTCCGCCTCTCGTTTCCCCGTCCCTCCCGATTCTGTCGACCTCCACCTCGGTTTTCATGAGACCGGCCGTCGTGCCGCTTCGGTGCCTCGGGTGGGCGACTCTTCCCGGAGATTGTTGACGTAGCCTTGATTGGGCCCCCACCTCTCGCCGATTCCCGCCGGGCCCCGTTTTCGGGGGTGTTTTGCTTGAGACTATTCCTAGAGACCTTGCGCTTTTGCAAGTCTTCTTTCTGATATGGCTAACTTTCGCATTTCATCAAAACAACCTGCTTCTACGCTTTGGGTACCTCTCTCGGTTAACACTTCGCGCATGGCCCGATCTTGAGGCCTCCGATGGCCGATGCAATGACCGTTTGGGCTTCTGACACATTCCGGTACTTGTGCCCGCGTCTCGCATGATGCGTCTGTACTTGGCCATTGGCTCATCGTCCGCTGATGCAAGGTGAGCAAGTCCATAATGGTTTTCTTGTCGGCCCGAAGGCCCCGAAACGCTGCCAATGCCTCCTCTTTCGCCTGTCTCCATGACCGGATGGACAAGGGCCGCAACGACATGAACCACCGTGCGCTCACATCTTGCATGGCCAAAATCAAAGTTTTGGCTAACAAGGCTTCGTTACCACCGCCGAATATATTGCAGCCTCATAGCTTGATATGAACCTTCTTGGATTAGATTTACCATTGAAATGCGGGATCTTAGGCTTGTATCCGGTGGCCATGGGTATTTCTCGCGCCTCGGGGACAACGGGGATGCCATGTCAATCGAGTCCGCACTCCCCTTGCCCGAGGCCGATCCCAAATACCCGATTCACTTTTGGTTTCGGCCCTTGCG